>CM055846.1:27610082-27777582 GCA_029490765.1 Euthynnus affinis
CCAAACACCAACACACCATCTGCACCAATGTTCTCCTCCTGGTAGAACATGTATATTCACGTGCCATCACATTCACACATGCGGTCACACACTCTTGCAGCCTGTGAAGAGGCTGTAGGTGTGCATCAGTTATACGTATACCAAGACACACACATCAAAAGACACATAGCGGACATGCAGGTGGATGGACAGCCTGCACACAGTTTTGGGAAATTGTTAGTAAGATTTTTCTTTTGGTCAAGCATATTAAGTATTTGTAGACATTTTATGACATTTGTGGAGATACTTGAGTAACAAGATTTTTTTGCGCATCAGAGCATGCAAACAGGATGCTGATAGAACATTCTGTTCTGATAGTTTGAGGTTTATTAATTAATAAAAGCCCTATTTATTTTAGTTTGTTTAAATTCATGTTGGAGTTAAATTCGATGATATTGATTTTCACCATAAGGAGACCACCTGTCAAGCATTATTCTTCTGTCCTTTGCAGATTATCAGTTCTTAAAATCTCACATATATGGTCAAATCATTTTAGGAGGCCTATAATGTAAATGTAATTGCTCATTTTGTGTGTTGTACAGTAAATGTCGATTTACGGTCAATATACTGTTGCCCTTGTAAGGTTATTCAATTGGTAAGGCTCTTGTTGTGGTTGAGATATGTTGTTATTATGTCAAGTGCCAATAAGCATCCTGTTGACCAGCTTTATTTGAAGCCTACAGTTAGCTGTTAAAAGCAGACTAAAGTAATTTGTAGGAAAAACACATTTTCTTTTTATTTAATACAGAGAATAACAAAAGCAGTGAATAAGAACAGTGGAAACTGATATTTTGTTTGAGTAACAGATTTTTCTTATATTTGTTTTTGAGATACATGGCCTGTGTAAAGGAATGTAAAATGCAGAATAGAGTTAAATATGTCTGTGTATAATGACTAGCATATTCTTTTCAATTCAGTTTTATTTATCTAGAACCAAATCACACACATTATTTCAGGGCACTTTTCACATAATACAGGCCAAGACCATACAAGACCAAGAGAAGGCAACATGCTACCTGTTGATGCTCTCATCATTTCCCCATGTACAAAATATAATCCGCCTACAGGCCTTGTGCCCATGGCTTCATACATATAAAAGGGCACAGATAAATAAAATTTGCAAAAACACATATGAAGATACATGTGCAAGCATGGAGTTTAGAGCATGATCATAAAATAATTAATATATTGGAAAAACATACACACACCAATCTTGCACACATTAAATTGGAGAGTTTAATGGACACAATTCATGAGGCGGGCTACATTGGAAAGGTCAGTCCAGGTAAAAGCCATTACAACTTACTGAGTCCTCTTATTAAATTTATTCATACAAAGGAAGAGATGTACAGTACAGTTGGTAGGTTTTCTTCTTTTCTGCGCCCATTACTGCTCGTGTCAAGAGTAAACCCATTAAAATATTTTCCACAGTCAGAAGCTTCTAGTGTCTGTTCTACAGCAGGTTTGCCCCACCTCCTATTAGTCAGCCCACACTGCTTTCTAAAATCTATTAAATACAGCTTGCATAGTGCTGCACTTCTTCTTATAATCCATCAATTTAAAGAACACATTGTTAGATGATGTTTTGTGGTTATTTCTAAAGTGTTGTTGTGCAGCACTAGCTTGTTTTGTACATTTTTGTTGTGCTTTTTTACCCTCACAAGGACATAACAGTGGCGGCATTGGGGAAAAAACAAGTTTTTCATTACATTCACTATGCATTTGATGCAGTTTAGACTTCTGGGAGGTAAGGAAAAATCAGTAGAGCAAACATTAGAGTGTACATTAGAAGCAATATGGGTTATTTAAACTTTATATGGGCATGTATTTACTCCATCCATCCATCCATTCATTTTCAGCCACTTATCTGGGGCCAGGTCGAATAGCAGGGTGAGTAAGGTACTCCAGATGTCCCACTACTAATCTGTGGTCTCCTACCAGGTGGACATGTCTGGACTTATCAGATGCCCACAAGACTTCAACTGGCTCTTTTAGACATGAAGAAATAACGGCTCTATTCTGAGCTCCCTCCAGATGCCAGAGCTCCTTACCCTATCCCTAAAGGTGAGCCCAGCCACTTGGATCCTCAATCTTTAAGTCATTTCCCAAAACTTGTGAACATAGATGAGGGTTTGAATGAACATCAAATGGCAATTTGAGAGCTTGGCGTTCAGGCTCTGTCTTCACCACACACAACACTCTGGTACAACACCCACATCACTTGTGATGCCGCACCAATCCACTTGCCAACCTCATGCTCCATCTTACCCTCACTCATGAACATGATCCCAAGATACTTGAACTCCTTCATTAACTCAATCCCAACCCAGAAGGAACAGTCCACCTTTTTCTGACAGAGAACCATGGACTCAGACTTTGAGGTGCTGACATGCTTCACAGTTGGTCATAAACCACAGGGCTGTCAACTCTCACACTGCAGACTCACACAATTGACACTTTTCACATGCTCTCATGCAACACATGTATTTTCTCACTGAGTGAAAAACAAATTCTTTTTCATAATTGATAATGCAGTGGCATGAAAAGAAGACAATGCCAGTGCACGGACAGAGAAGACAGAGCAGCACAGTGCAACAGCAGCACTGCACAGCAACATGATATTCAGACCATCGAAAGCAAGAAATATGCACAAATCTATTATATTGTAATTTATTCTCATGTATGCTGCTCAGAGAAGAGAAATGAAGAAATGAGTGAGAGTGAGTTACTATGGTTATGGGACGCACTGTGTCTCTGTTGCTCTGAAACTTGCTTGTGATTCCCAGTAATAGGTTTTTAGGTTAGTATGCCAATGTAAATTCATGAATCTAAGTACTTCAATACTGAAATGTAGTAATATAACATATGTGATGTAAGTTATATATTATTTCTTCTATTTAAGTGCCGTATATGTATTTTATGTTTGTGTAAAATTAAAATTTACATCAATTTTTTTTTCAAAAGTTGGCAGTCCTGAAACCGCCCCATTACATGCTAAAGGATAGGGTCTGATGAAACCAACAGAACCATAACCATCATTTGCAAAGAGGAAAGGAGCGGTTCTGTGGTCCCCAAATTGGAACTCTAGTACCCTGGCATTTCCCAGAAAGGCTGAACAGTGTGGGGGCCTTACTGTATTTATGTATTATTCATACCTCACAGGTTGATTGAACATGCAGTAGCTATTACAGCAAGACATTTTCTCACACAATTACACTCACTCATCTGTCTGTCCACTGGAAGAAATCCCGAGCAGGTCAGTAGTCCATGACTGATTGTGAGTCAACCCTACATAGAGAAAAACAAACAAATACACAAGAACAATCATTCTCACACCCTGGGGCAATTCAGATTATCCCTGATCTCCTCGTCTTTGGACAGTGGGAGGGAATCAGATTACCTGGAGGAAATCCACATGTCAACAAGGTGGACAGGCAGCTCCACAGAAAAAACACCTAAGATTCAAACCCTCAGGACTTTCATGGTGTGTCTGCCAAGCACTGAGCCACTGTGAAGAGGTGAAATGGAGGAGGGGGGACCCTATGATATACACCTTTGAGGACCTCCTTTCAGCTTTGACAGAGTTGAGGTTACACAAAAGATACTGCAATTCAATGTCAATATGTCTCTAATATAATGCAAACAAACAACCTGAGTACAAACACAAACATCCTTGTTCTTGGACTCAATTAACAGAGTTATTGTTGGGCAAAATTAATAGTCCAAATCCTCACTGGCTATATTAAAATGCTCACAATGAATTGGACATTTGCACTCACTCCATTTAAGAGCTCATCCAAGTTAGAATGTTCAGATTAACCTTTGAAACTCTGATATTGGCTTTGTGACTGATCAATATGTTATTATAATGCAGTGTAGAGAAATTATTTCAGCAGTATTGTTAAGTACTCAGTTTTTATTTCAACATCAGGGTGAAATCAAGCAGACTTAACAGTTTATTCTGTGTACATGTCTGAACTAAAACCATGTCACTTGAGGGGGTTGTATGAATAAGATATTTTAGTATTGATGAAAACATAGCCACTTGAGTCATTACCTACAGGCAATTATATTTTCCAAAAAGACATATATTCCAACTAACATATATCATAGACTAGATGAGTCAAAAAAAAGTACCTGTTACCTGGTACCAACTTTTTTGGTATCACCTCCGTCGAGGTTCCAAAAAAAGCAGAGCAGGTACCAAAATGTGATGTCAGAACACTGCAGACCACTGATTGGTCAGAGAGGATCATCACTGCGTCATCAATGTGCAGCAAAACCAAACCCGCCATTTTTAAATAACCAAACTGGTTTATGTGGCTGCTGACCTTGTTTTTTCAAAACATGCTTTAGATATTGTATCAGGTATCCTTTGGTTTCCATTTATTTCTGTGCACTTTTCAAACCAATTTGCAAACTCTCAGCTTGGTCAAGTGTTCTATTACATCACAGAGAAAATCAAGTCTGCTTGATTTTAATGTTGCATATGATTTTAGAAGTCTGTACTGTTACTTCCACATACTGCTGTAAAAAGAATGCAGACATGTCAATTATTTATTTTTTGCTGTACATTTTCTTTTTCCATGAGTTAAAGTACTAGGTGTAGAATATTTACAATTTACAGTTTCATTTTCCATTTAATATTCTGGCATCTAGCCGTGAGGTTGAATATCCCTCCTCTTCCTTTCCAAGTGTGTAGAAGAAGCTGTGGTGGAAACTTGAGAAAAATGTGAAAGTCCCTCTCTAGAGCCAGTAATTGGTTTGTCCGTTCTGAACTACTGTAGAAGCATGGGGGTGCAACATGGTGGCCTCCTTGGAAGTGGGCCTGACCTTTGTAGATATAAATTGCTCATTCTAAGGTAACAAAAACAATTATTCTTTTTTTCATGGGATTACACACTCATTAAAATGTTCCTATGAACATATTTCATTTCTGCCAAGTCTATTCCACTAGATGCCACTAAATTCTATACACTGCACCTTTAAAAAAATAGTCCCACATATTGATTTTAATTTAATACAGTATTTCTTGGAAATAAATGACAACAGTGATAATGGGGGAAATACAGTACATTCATAATGAACCATTACAGAATAATTTGTAAAATGGTCATGAGTAATGTAAAATAAGTTTTATTTGTGGCAAATGCTATAAAACATGAGACTTGAGAATGTTGCCAAGAGACGGTATCTATGTCTATAACGCATGGCATGGATACAGTGTGAGGACAGGGGGAGGGGAGGGGAGATGATATAATTGTCATGGTATTTAAAAAGAATGAATCAAATGGACAACTGGAAAACAATTAAGGAGTCAATAACTTGGCTCTTTGAACTGAGTGGATGAAGGCTGACATATGGAAGGAGAGAGATAGTACAGGCGCACTGGGGAGGACAAGCACCCATGAGCTTGAATGTATTGCTTGTAGGTGAAAGGTTTCTGAATTTCAAAGAACGTCAGAAAAAAGAGAAAGGAAAGAGAGGAATATAACAAGAGGAAGGGTGGGGTAACGGAAAGAAAAAAACAAAAAAGCAAACTAAAGTGAGAAGAAAAGAAAAAAAAGGGATGTAATTTGGCTGTTGAATAGAGGTGACAATCTGTGTTTGAGGAGGATGTGAGGTGATCCACATGTTGGGGATCAACACTGATACAGAAAGAGTGATAGAAAGATAGACAGTGAGAGAGTTTTTGAAGCCTTTGTACTTAATCTTTGTGTCAGCCAAATTACTTTCTGATGACTCTCTTCCCTCCCCTGGAAATACAAGAAATTATGAAAATGGCACATCTGAAAACTTCAAAGAGGTTATTCCACCTCATAACAGCCATTTTCATGGATAAATATGGCTTCATTTGAATAAAAAGTCCATCTAACTGATGAAGGCTGGTATAGCTGAACTACATCTCTGTCCTTTGTGGTATTTGCAGACTGCTATGATTAAAGTGGGTAAGGAGGGAGACAGAGAAAACAAAAAACAGACAAAGTAACTGTTTTGACTCCGGATGTTCTTTAATGATGATTTTCCTCAGCCAGAGGAAAAGTTACTTTAAGTCACTCCCTTTAGGCTGAAAACAAAAAATCTCCTACTATAATTATGCAGATTACTCCCAAATTTACATAGCTCTCTTATCAAGTGACTTTGGTCCACTAGATTCACAAACATAGTGCATTGAACATATCAATGATTGGATGTGCCAAAACTCCTTATAACAAAATAAAGACAATGAGGAGATAATTGTCTTTGGTGCAAAGGAGTAAGGTTGAAAATTAGTGCTCACCTTGACTCCCAGTCGTTGAAGGCAACAAGTCAAGTCAGAAATCTTGGTGTTATTATGGATTCAACTTTTTAGTCACATCATGTCTATAACAAAGTCAGCCTTTTGCCATCTGAAAAACATAGCCAGATTAGAATACTGTCTCTTTACAGGTCCCCCCAAAAACACCTTAGAGAGCCTCAGCTCAGACTTCTGACTAAAACAAAAAGAGCTGAACATATCAACTCCACTGTCAGATCCGTACACTGGCTCTCAGTGAGTCACAGAATGGATTTTAAAATATTGCTCCTAATTTGAAGTCACTGAATGGGCTGGGACCCAAATACATCTCTGATTGCTTTCACACTATGAACTCTTGGGATGTCTGATGTCTTCCGGGACTGGTCTACTAACTGTTCCCAGAGTCAAAGACAAAACATGGTGAGGCAACATTTGGTTATTATGCCGATTATTATTGTTGGAACAAACTCCCTGACAATCTGTGAAACACGCCAACTGTAGCTACTTTTAAATTCAGGCTAAAAACTTTCATATTGTCTACTGGTAAATGTTGAATTTCTAGGTTGTAAATTGGATTCTATTTCATCTCTCCTGTGCATGTACAGACAGGTGGCAAATTAAATGAAAGGAAAAAGCAGTACAGGCCTGAATGCTTGACCCCTACAGTGAGCGGATCTCTGTTATGCTTTGGGGACATTTTGGTGGCATGTCACCCGTCTGTATGCGCACACACACACATACACACACACACATATATATATTCTGTATTTATTTGATTGTTCTATTATTATGCCATAAGTTCTTGTGTGAATGAAATGTGAACATTATAGGACCAAGTATTGAGCCCTGTGGCACCTCTGTTGTAACTCTGATTGTAAGTCGGATTGATGACTGTTGCTTGAGTTAAATAACTGTGAAACCAGTTACGTGCATTTGTATTAAAACCAATTGATGTATGATCCACTGTGTCAAATTGACAAACCATTGACAAATCAATGAACAGGACAATACAACATTCCTTCTTATCCAGAGAACAGATTACTAACGTATATGCTGCTATCAAAATGCTATGTCCAGGTACGAAGCCAGACTGATGGGGGTTTAAAATGCAATGCTCAGCTAGAAAGTGACATAATTGATTATTGATTAACTTTTTAGCTAAACATGACAGTTTGGAGATTGGGTAGTAGTTATTTGGATCACTAGTGTCACCAACTTTATGCAAAGGCAGTACATGTGCTGCTTTTCATACTTTAGGAAAATTCCCAGATAGAAGTGTTTGATTAAAAGTAGAAGTATAAGCTATAATCAATGCAGCCAATAATAAGAGTCTTGTATTCAAATATCTGCTTCAATAGCCTTTTCTGGGTCACCTAAGGCCAGTGTTTCAAAAACCTCCTTAACAGAGAACTGTTTAAGGGAAAATCTTTCTCTGCTATTACAACCGAGCCTATCTTTGATTGAGATTTGGATTTTCAAACAGGAGACTAGAAGAAATAAAATGACTATTAAAAACATCACAGATTTGTTCTCTTTCTGAGACAAGGAAAGAATCTAATAAGTCATGAAGAAAAGACTGCTTAACAAAAAGTCTCTCTATATAACAATTTCTGGTGGTTTTTGTCTGGATTTACTAATGCAGAAAATCTGACAATGATCACTTAAGTCTAGGGCAAACACACCATCAACTGTGAAGTTATGTGCTTTATTTGTTAGGATCTTTCAGGGTCAAATATTCTGGATTCATGGTGTCTGGCCAAGTTGGTGAAGAAATGAGCACAGTTAAATTTAATTCAATACAATGGTCAAGTTCACAAACAAGGTCAGCCATGAGCAAAACTTCAGAACCCTCATACTCACCTCACTCACTACCAATTTATCTAAGGCACGTTGATGAGCAGACGGAGGGTGATAGGTCCTGATTACCACCATATTATTGTAAGGATTTAGAGAGACATTTAATGCTAGCAATTCTAATTATTTTGGCAGAGACACAGAGCGCAACACAGAGACAGCAAAAGAGTTTCTCACAGAAGTGGTTCAGTCCAACCTATTTGTATTGTATTGGAGTTCCTACCTTGTTTCCTGTCCCTCCAGACAATCCAGGGTCCTTAAGGAGCAGGTGTGGAACAGATCTGTGCCTTGAGTTTGACTACAAGCCTGGGCCAGGAGTCCTCATCATGGATTGATCTGACGACCAGCGGCTTCAGCTCTGTGGTTACAGAGGGAGGCTTCTACGGTCAGTGAGTACAGTCATTCATCCTCTTGGATCTGATAAAGCTCTACTTAGTTGATATACATTAAAAGTTAAACAATCATAGACAACACATTATAAAAGAGTAGTTCAAAACTAAAAAGAGCAAAATAAGTGGCCTCAGCCTCAAGTCGTGACAGTTGCCACTTGATTGAAACCATGATCCATTTCTCTTAATTTTTCTGGGCAACAGTTAATATATCAGTTCAGTTCAGAGCTCTAACTATCATTGATGACACTGAGGTCATGTCCTCCCTATTTCTTGTGGGAATTTGGGGGTTTTAGCAATATGAGAGGAGTTTTGCACTTTACAATTAATAGCACTTAGTAATATTTTAAGAGCTGATTCCAGTCTTGTTTGAGCTTTGAAACAGCATTTTGCTATTACCACTGTCTATGGTGCTGAATCTTGGGCTGTCCAGCCTCACCTGGTAAACATACTTTATATGTCTTATTGTTCCAGATTTTGGTTGCTGAGTCTTGTTTCAGTGGCTTATGTCTGTGGCCAGTTCAATTTGTTATCCCTGCCCATTCTAGCAGTAGCTTTTTTGTTTTTGTATTGACTTGAGTAGAAAAATATATATGAAAAATTGTTAACTGAGAACTTATCTTAATATAAACCTTGACTAGCTCATTTTTGCATGATTACTATTCAGAAACAATTTAAACCTGTCAAGACATCAGAGATTAAAAGCAGTTTGTCTCATTTCCTGTTTAAAAATGTGATGGTTTGAGTGAATACTAGATCAGCTTTAATTGTGATGACTGAGAAGTATCCTAATGCTGGACGTGACTAACACACACACACACACACACACACACACACAACCAAATCCATCTCACTGACCCAATCATGACCTCAGAGATTTGTGTGCATGTGTTTCATAGCCAAAGTGTGTGTATGGTGTTGATTCATAGCTGTTCTTAGTATTAATACTAGCTGAAGGGCACTGCTAATGGAGCACGGACAGTGGCAGCCATATTTCTACCACCAGGTTGCACTTTTCACACATCCTTACCACATAGAACCTGAAGTCCTCCTCTCAGTAACAGCCCTTGTCATATAAATGGTTGAAGGCTACATTAAGTGATTAAACCTTTTCAGTGAAGGACCCGAGCTTGAATTATATAATGCAGATTCTCAGCCTTGGACTGTAACTTGTTCAAATATACCAGTGTGTATGTTGTGTGGTAGTTCTAGGACTACAAGTACAACTGCCATTGTTACTCTTAGTAACAGTACAGTATTTTAATTCTCTTTTAATTAAAGGGATTAAAAGATAGAACAGATTACAGCTTTACACGAGACTGGCACAACAATATACACAACTTACAGTTAAAGTCTGTGTAAAAGAAAATCAGAAATTTCTTGTGTAACACATCATACATGTTAGAAAACAATTGCTGAAAATGTGAAAAGACTGTGAAATATTAAGCACTGCATTGTGGCGTGAGACTGTTAAACTGTTTTTGCTGTGCCACTTTCTGGTGTGACTTGTCTTTTTCTTTTTTTTTGCCCACTGCATGTAGGAAATGATTTGAACCTTCAGAATTTTCCAAAGAGGAAAGACAGAGAAAGCACATCTTCTTAACAGGAAACATTTACACAACCTCATCCTAACCCTAACCCTCAATTATTATTTAAATAAACTAATCTGCTGTGTATGAACTAAAAAAATAGCATTGATGGCTCTTAAAGTATTAGTCTTGACCGACTAGTAGACAGAGAGCAGCAGAAATAATCTTTAACAAGGCTGTTAAATGTTACCAGCAGCTGTAAGTAGCTGGGCTGATTCCATTTGCACTAATATATACAGTGTACCAGTGTGTTGTCTTGTTTGCAGCATAATGGCACCTGCAGCAACACACACACTCCTATAGACATCACTGTGACTAAGAAATCAGCCCTTTACTAGAATTAGACAAAGGCTAGTGACCTCATTAGTGACTCACTGACAGTGCTTTTTAAATTTTAATCTCCTTTAAAGGGTCAGTTCACCCAAATGACAAGAAAATTGAACTGTATTTAGCTATCCCAGTATTCTCATCTTTATTTACCAAGATTTTGAGATTTCTGCCTCTGAGATTTCTGCTGCCCCCAATATTGAACTTTGTTTCAAAGCACTTAAATATTACATTTGCAACACACATTAGTTGCTTCCTTTTCCAGTAACAGTATCCTAGTTATACTGGATAATATACCTTCACTGCAGTTCTATTGTGCCACCACCCATATTAAATGAAGCCATTTATATGAGTATAAAGTTGAAGTTTTAGTTTTTTTGTCCACTTGGGTACCGGATGTAAACACAGCATTGCCATATTATCACCTTATTGCTAATGTGCTACAAATTATTAGCCTATTGACACATCCAGCAGACATGGAGAAAAATTAGCCTTCATTGTGAGTTTTGTTTCCCTTTACTTGATAAATTCTAATTCCAAAGTTCAGTGTTCACTCTCCTTTTACCTCTGTTTTGCTCTCTATCAACTCTTAAGTAAAATGTAAAAACTCCAGTATGCTGCTCATCAACTAGTCGCTTACTTTATCTGTCAGCTGATGCTGGGCAGGTAGCTTATAGAGGTATTTTCAGAGCTTTTTCAGCAGAAAACAAACAGCTACCTGCTGTGACTGGAAACAAGGTGGAGGTGAGCAATGAGACTGAGCCGAAACTGTAAAGTTGCGGACTGTAAAACCACAATGATGATCCCCAAGATGTTAAACATCCTGTAGAGCTGAGGGGAATGGCAGACTACCGTATCAGTGACATCTTTCACATTATACATACTAATTTGATCCATATACATATGTTGATTAGTATAGCTTTAAACTGCAGTACAAAGATGCTGCCTGCGCCTGATTTTACTATTCCTGTTTATCAATTATTATTCTACTTCTGATATCTATCGGGTTAATCTCAGTAAAATACACTGAAATGCACATTCTTACTCTCTGTCCAGGGTTGCACTGTGTGCGATTGTCTGAGTGTGTGAGAGTGAAAGAGAAAGAGCAAATATGTCACCTCATGATATTAGATTTCTGAAGAGAGGGCTATATTTACAGTTCAATATTGTTGAGCAATAACATTCCTGTTCAAAATGAAAGAAATATCTAACAGGTAGAATGAGAAAGGGTGTGTGTTGGGGGGAGAGACCGATACACGAGAGAATAGTCAGCAAAGAGAAAGAGGAGTAAGCGAAGAGAAAACCCTCAGCTTTCCCTGCAAAGACAGACAGACAGCAACAGATGGAGAACAAAAGAGAAAAAGAGTGAAGTAGAGACAAAAGAGACTATCATGAGTGATATAAAAAATCAACCAACACAGGCACACACAAACACACAGCAAAGATTGACGATCATAACACCTCTATTTCTTGTCAGCTAATGCAGGTCTGATCTTTAATATGAACGGAGTGATAGTATGTATTTGGACATTTCCAAACTTTCCAAACTGTTCTATTATTGTTGTTCTCCTCCACCAGTCAGCTTGAATTGAACAAACAAATGCTGCTGAGGTCAGTTGTCTTCACAGATAATGTTTCTCCAGCTACCTGAGAGCTCTGCTCAATTTTTCTGCCTTTTTTTCTTAAAATATTAGAGGCTTTTTTTTTTTTTTATTCTCACTGCCTTTTGTCTCTATGTTACACACATTATCAGGGAGGAGCTTTTGTGGATCTATGGTATTTATACACAGGATCAGACTAATTTCATGCCTGCTTTATCCCCTTTTCTAATCGGTTCAAACACTCATACATACTCACCAGTGCAACCATTCTCCTAAAATGTTCCAGTTTGAATATGCATCTGATGTCACTGTTCCTTTCAATACTTCTCTTCTTAATGGATGATTTTCGGCTTCATCATTAATATCAAATTGTCACATTTTTCTGTTTTTGTCATCATCATGTTTCTAGAAAATATGCAGAAATTGATGTATTTTACCAAAAGAATATCTTTCTTTGCTCCTTTCTTAACTTCTGACATTTTTCCCATTTATATTCTAAAATGCCCCTTTAACCCAGATACCTTTTTAACCATAATCTGGTATTTATGTCAAAATGTCCTGTTTTAAACTCTGAAAGCAAAACTATACTAATAATGGGTCCGTCATTATGAGACTTCCTGCCCTTGTCTTATTTTCTGCAAAGAACATGTTACACAAGGTATTTTATCTGAGAACATGTGCTATATACCCAGCACAAATGTGCACTCACACCCCAATATCATACATGACTGGAGCAAAAGATTAGGAACACTTTTCTATTACACCAACTGCCACCCACTACAACCTCATTATTAAGCATAAAGTAGAATTATCACCTTCCTGACAATGTCAACAAAAAATGAAATGTATTCTCTTTGTAAAAGTAGAATTAATGGCAGAGCTGTTGTATTGGATTGCATTAGATTGCACAGGTGTTCCTAATAGTCCATTATCTGGTGTTAACCAGGTCAGTTTAACCTGAGACACTTAAACTCAAGTTGTTTTGTTATTGCCAGTAGGTGGATATTTTTTCACATATATTCCTAAATTTCTCACATCCACACAGCTCACCACTTGGGTGGTGTTGGACACAAGGCCTCTGTGGCCAAACTTTTCCATATCATACAATCTGGGACAACCACTCCTTAAATAGAAGTTGACCATCTTGTGGTGCTCATATGTAACACCGGGATTGAAGGATAACCCTAAACCAGTCATCATACAATAGAGGCACTGACAATTAATTAACAGCTTGCCACTGTTGTAGTCTTTTACTCTTTTGTTCCTTATTTTAGTATTTTTTCCTCTTTACTTTTTGAGGATGGAAGTCTAGTCTTATTTTCACAGCTTTGTTTGATAGATTAGGTTTTGTACAGGTTTGATAGGTTAGTGACGGAAGCTCTGAGTCCCACAGCCCATTGTGTGGTTGGCTCAGACTTCCTCCGTCTTTATATTTTATTTGGCCAGACCTCCTGACTCCCATAGTTTTGGTTAATCCTTGGCAGTTTATTTAATTATTACTTAATTATTACTCTTTGTAAATAAAAACAACTCTTATACTCTTCTCCTTATAACCAAACCTTAGGTCTGGCATTCTTTCTATATATTGCTAGTCAGAAGGTTGAGCATAAACACCATCCCATATTTTTGTCATCTGGAGGGCACTGAAAAAGGCTGCCACAATGGAAAGTTCCACAAGAGAGAGCTCTTTCTCGATGTACTGATAACAGCTCACATGCAGAAGACACAACATGTACCTTAACAAGAACATTTCTATTCCAGAAAATTTTTTTATCTGTTTGCTACTGATATGAAGAAAACATGTGAAGCGTTACATGCACGTTTTTATTTCTATCCTGGGTCAGTTTGACCTAGTGAATACATTACAGTTTTTATTTTAAACTATTCTTGCTATTTGTAACCACCTCTGTCTCTCCACCTTTCTGCCCTTCACTCCCCTTTTGGCCCCTTCTCCTATTCACTCTACAATTTGCTGCTCTTCCAAAAAAAAAAGTTTCTTTTTATCCAAACTCAGCAGTCAGCTCTGAACTTTGCCCAGTCAAATATTTGTGCAGTGGATGTGATCATCTGAAGCTATGAAAACCAATTTTCAGTCTCCCGTCATTCAGTCTTATTTTCTTTTGCTGCCCCTGCTCCATCTTTCTCTCTCTCTCTCTCTCATTGACTTGGTTGTATTGGATCCTTATAAAACAATCTGATTTGATCATAGGTTATGATATCGACGGACCACTGACCTCTCAGAGACTGATTGTGCTCATCAGAAGCATGCACAGACACACACAGACACACACACAAATGCCTGCACAGTCACATACGCCCAAAAAAGGACACACACACGTTAAACCACTGCCTGGTGAAAAGGTGAAAGTGAATTGGTTTGTGACTGGACATTTCCCTCTTTTCCTGCATCGTTATTACAAAACTCTGTGTTGATATATTTGTGTGATCTTTGTGCTACTCATTTACGTTGGGAAAAAAAGAAAGCTCAGAGAGTTTGGAGGATACCAGAGAGAGACAGAGACTTTGAAAAGATGAGGAAAAAGGTCAAGCACTCGACAAGATGGATAAACAGAGAAAAAGGAAAAACAAACAAAAATAGAGAGACACACAGAGAGAAAGCGTCACAGAGAGAATACTCCAGGGGGGTGTGGAGATGAGATTCATATGCCACAGGGGGTCGAAATTAAAGTTTCACAGAACTTAAAGTAAAGCCTATTTATGGGAGCAATTTTCATATTCATGCAATATTTCACACTTCACACACACACACACACACACATGCCCCCACAGACACAAGTGCTTCTTCTGCTGATAAGAGGCTATACACACTCACCACAGACACACATCCAGTGAGGACAATTCAGTCGGCACATTGCATAAGTTATCAACCGAAATCTTAAAATAGCAAAGATAGCAAATTACAATTTATAAAAAAAATATATGAACACCGAGTGTGGCCAATTTAATGGGGGAAATGTACTTCATATTCATGGAGATTCAATATTAGCAAGAACTGTGGAAGTAAGTGTGACTCACCCTTACGCAACCGGCCTAATGAAGGCAGAATAAACCCAGTATACAACTTGTCTGAAAGTCTGACATCATGTGGGGAAGTAACACCAAAAGTTTTTCTTTTCTTCTCCCTGCTGCAGCTGGAGATTCAGCCAGGTCATTAGAGCCGCAGCGTATAGCCTTTTCATGCTATTCCTTCCATTAATGCTCATGACAGACTTATTAATGCAGGATATTTGCCGGAGTGCGAGCAGGTGTGATTTACCTGCTGGAAGTCATAGACTCTCATTATTCTCCAAAAAAATTGCTCAGTTTAAATCATTACTGTCCCTCAAGAGGAAATTCTATTTGCAGCAAGGCAGCATAAAAACCCCAAGACATGAACTAGGTTGTCTGATGTACTACCCAGTCACCAGGTTCAGACTACACGATATCAGCCTCATAATAGCACGACCCGACAGATGTAGGACATCAGGACCAAAAAATGGGCAATGGGCATGATAATTGATCGTTTTATCCCATGTAGTGTATCAAAGAGGGCCAATACCAATGCCACATCTGGGACTCCTTATGAAATCCAGAAAAAAACACTAGTGTTTCAGATTTTTTTTTTTTTTTTACCTTCTCTCACCAATAAGGCAGCTTTCACATTGTGTTCTATGATGTTCACCAATAAGTGCAGAGAGCTGTATGTTGTATGTAGAGTTGGATGTTCATATAATTCCTCACTGATGTCTTTATTGACCATAAACCACTGTTTTGATTCATGGAAGGATCTTTGTCCTGTTTGACCTGATGAGGATCCCTCTGCTGATCAAAACATTGGTTTATGATCCAATAAAGGTATCAGTTGAGCCTTATGTAGGATGCAGGGTCACATCCTGTGATCCCCTGGGTATGTGCCTCATGCTATCTGGAGGAAGTTTTATAAGTTTGGATAATTACCATATTCAAAGAGACCCTTCAGCAAGGTGCTCCAAAAAATGTAGCATTTTATTCTCCTACAGGGATATCAGGGTCAAATAATGTTCTGAAGATTCGATTTGGGTTTACAACGACAGTGTTAGACCCACTGCTTGTAAAATGATGACTTTATCCTCAATGTATTATGAATTTATTCTCAAAATATTTCAACTTTATTCTAGATTTTTTTAACCTGTCAGTGACTCTAATGTAGTTGTAGTATTAATTTAGGGCTATACAATCACAAATTGGACAATGGGTTGGGGCTTAGTGGGTGTTGGTGGAGCTGAGGTAGAGACAAAGAGGCCATATCTTTCAAGGTAAAGTATCATTAGTTTAGTCAGTCAAGCATACATTTTACAAGAATAATAACATTTTTGGACCCTAAAGCCTTGAGGGAAAAATTCTGACTTGATTCATGAGAGAAGAAACTAGAGTTCGTATATCTTAAGGAACTTTTGCCTTTGCATCAACCTTTTGTCATTGTTGGACCTCATACGATGTGTACACGACAAAGGCAGGCCTGAACACAGTCATGAACCCTGATAACAAATAAACAGTTGAACAAAACGAGTCCCAAACCAACTTAAACTCCCATCATGCTTTGCTCAACTCACACCCAGGTGTGAAATTCAGCAGAATCAAACTCTCAGCTCCCATTGGACGACACCCGCCAGAATACACAGGGATTCCCCCTCCCTGTCTGTGGTGTCACTGAGAGTATAAGCACCATTGACGGTCCACAAGCCATGCTTCCAGCTGTTCCTATGGTTACAAGGAAATAACTCCTGTACGTATGTGCTATGCTGAAGATCAGCCGCCGTGTAACCCACCCACAGAGTGTGAAGACAGCCCCCCCTCCGCATCCAAGCCTGAGGAGCTGGACCCGAAAGACGGACTGAAACAAGCTCTACTCTCTCTTAAGCAATACAAGTAAGAGGCTTAAGTCTGGGCTGAGATGGGTTACTAAAGTGTGTTCTTTTCAGCTTTATTGCTGTGTTGTAAAGTTAAAGGACCATGAGTCCAGTTGTTGCTGCTGTTGGTTTTTGTTGTGTTTATCACACTAAACTGATTTTGGTGTTTGTCCAACTGTCTGGACTGCTTTGTGTTAGCTTGCTATTGTGTGTGAGACTGTGGGTTGAATTTTATTCACTGAAGTCAGACCACGGTCAGTGAATAAGGACGTTCACACGCCATGTCTCTGTGGAAACAAAAGAAAGTGCCACTTTTTTCCCCCACAATCGCTGAGCCTTCTTCTTTGGTGCTTTCATCCTCTTTTTCCTACTAACCTCACCTGCATGTACACACACAAATACACTTTGATGTTCATGCACGCTGTGGTCAGACACGTGTTAATAAGCAACAGAAATGCTCAGCTTTGTCCAACACCATTTTGGTGATCAAAGGCACATGTTGACTGGTGGTCACCATTTAATCACGTTCTCTGTTCAAATCGTTGGCCATAACTCTCGTGTGATGTAACCTCATGTAGTTCACACCTGCCACTGTCCTACTCTGTCACACCTCCCCTGCACACACACACACACACACACACACACACACACACACACACACACACACACACACACACACACACACACACACACACACACACACACACACACACACACACACATTCATGTTAACTCCATTGCTTGATTGAAAATATCTCTATACTGAGTAAAGAATTGCATTATTCAAAGCCGAGATGCATTTTTTTCATGACTGCAGTAAATGGAAAATATTACATGCAAGTTCTGTGAGTTTGAATAATGTCTGGTCACACATCATGCATATATAAAGTTTGAGTGAACAATTTTTTCTCGGAAAATAAATTGAATTTAAACTTCAAGATCTAAGGAGGAATGAAACTATGCATTCAGTGAATCATTACACTCCTACTGTGCTGAAAACTAGCGACACTGTACTGAAGCGAATTATCTCCTAAGTGCTACTGCCTTTTTAGTGACGGTGGAGTTGATGCATCATCCCACTTAACTGGCTTATTTCCTCTAAATAAAGAGATTCTGTTTTAGGAAACATTTTCCATTTTAATGGGGCTTTTCCCTCATTTATTTTATTTTAAATAACACTCTATGTGCACATGGAACTTTATGAAAACACGACATCTAGATAAGATTTAACTTGATGCATTGGACTTAGGACTTAATGTCACTAAGAAACAGACACACACACACACACACACACAGTTATCTAGCAGTGTGAGTTAATTACAGCCCAAGTGTCAACAATTGAAGAGCTTAACTGAGTCAATCCTTTAAAGTCACAGAATGCAATCTGACTTTAATTCATGCAATTGTGGAAAGAACTGACTTCCTTTTCCTTAACAGCGTAACTGGCATATGAAAGCTCTTAGGCTTTGCAGGCACTGTAAATTGATAAGGTGTCATCTGAATGTCTCTTTCCCCATGTTTCAAATTTAAGCAGCGAGGTAACTCTTGTTCCTCTTTGACGTGTGAATTGGTGCTTTAACATTAAGTCAATTATTTAAAGTTTAATCCTGAAGCTTAGATGTCTGAGCGAATTTGCCAGAATGTGTGTGGCCAAGCAGAAAATCTCTGTATAATTTAAAGAAGCTTGAACCCAGTCAACTTGACCTTATATTCACGATGCCTTCAAATGTCATGATCCATTACCAGAGCAGCAGTGGTAGAGCTTAGAATTTCTACCACCTGACGCTAGGTAAGGTAAGGTCAAACTTTGACACAAGATTTTATTCTGCCTTAAACCAAACCTCATGATATAAACTGGAACAAAATGTATACGTTCATGGATCCAACCTTGAGTGACGGGTTGAAATTTTTGGAGTGAAATGTCTCAACAACTGGGTGGGGATGGATTGCCATGGAATTTAAGAAAGACATTCGTGCTCCCTCTAGGATTAATTGTAATAACTTGACTTATTAGCCTAGCAGCACAAATATTAGCAAATGTTAAATAAAATCAAAATAGTGAAAGTGTCCTTTACGTCGTGTACATTCAATGTATATAACTGAAAAGGGACCATCAGCATTTTCTATGCAGAGTGGCAGAAGGAATCACTGTTTACAGCCATTACACTAAGCGGTTACACTTAATTTGACAATGATAGTCATTAAAAAAACAACAAAATACAGCTTAGTGTGTTTTAACCCTGTAATAATTTGCACAACATGCAGATTACAGTGACAGCCCTGTGTCACTCGTGCAAGTCTTAAAATAATTTCACGCCACATATTTTGAAGAATGCAAAACAACTACTAACTAATTTCCATGTGCGAGCATGCCTATTAGCACTGCATGCTAATCCATCCTGTAATTAAAGTTCAACCTTGCCATCAATGTGACAACGAAACAGTGCTTACTTGCCACCCCCCATATAAGGCTGATGAAAGCGTGCATTTTCCAATCTGAATATAGTGACCGGGTCAATATTTAAAAGGCACAAGTGATTAAACGTGGTTTCCTGAACTTTAAACACACACACACATCACACCTCACACAGTTGACAGATATATAGATAGATAGATGGTTAGAAAGACACACACATCGTTGATCTCTGGATTAATGAAGCTAGTTGCATCCTGCTCAGGATGTTTTCATATGCAAATGCAGCTCAGAAGTAAGAACCCAATAAAGTTCCCAGCTGTTCCGGCCCAGCTCTAGATGGGTTTGTTTACTACAGAGTGAGTGTGTGTGTGTATGTATGTGTGTGTATGTGTGCATTGAAAGACTCTATACTTCTGTCTATGTTAACAGGTGTTTTGTTAACAACCTACACTACCGAACGCTGTTATGGGCTGTTAGCAATGTCAGTAATCAGGTACACACACACACAGAATCACACACAGAGTAAGTATTAAACAGCTCGGTAATTATACTAGAAGCACACACACATACACAGATACACACAAACACATGCATACACACACACAGGTTTATTTGAGTCACTTTTGGAGTATTTATATACACTTGCAATAATTTCCTGGAGATTTACCCTAACCCTAACTCTAACCCTAACCTTAACCACTGGCCCAAAAACCACTGTTTTACCAACTGGGGACATGACTTTTGGCGCACCTCACCAAGACATACTGATGTACATGAACACACACACACACAAACACACACACAGGTGATATATCCTACAAAGAAAAAAATACCCACAGAGTAAAATCGTCTTCCACATAATGAGGCAGGGAGATTAACATTGCGATCCTCAACTCACTTTCTGCTCTCTCTCAAACAGTTTGAACATGCCTTAATGAGACAGGACTAAAAAGAAAAGAGAGAAGAACAACTTAACGAAGAGAAGAGAGAAAGACACTGAGAGGGGTAATTAGCCACCTGCAAATACAGAAACTCACACACTTAGACACACACACACACACGCACACACACAAGCACCTGTGCAATCACTGAAGTCAAGAGTCATTCCTGAATACATTTTCATTCTAATTACTACTAAATGAGTTGAATCATCATCAAGCAAAACTTACCATTTTCTGCACGATGTGACAGCTCCAAATGGTGAGAGGTAACAGTTAGAATTTAGAAGATTTAATTAAGGAGAAAACCTCATGGTGTGGTGATAGTTCAGTAAACTGAACAGAGCATTGCTGGAAACTCTTTTTAGATTTTGTTTTGTACTTGTGTCAATTCTTCTTACTTGATGTCAGAATAATAGTAATTCTTTAGCCCTACGTACTGATTTATGCATCAGAGGGTTTATGGTGTGATATGAGTGGCGGCAAGGCAAACTGTCATCGCTACACGATCACTGTCACTACACCCAGTCGTGTCATTCACAATAAACGGAGGCCGTTTCAGAATTTGTCCGCCAGTTAGGAAAACCCTTTAACATCCTGTGTCAAGAATTTCAGCTGATCCTCAAGTGTCCTTGAGTAAGACAGTGATTTTGTCCAATGGTGATCTGTAGCTGAGCCTGACCTCCCTATGAGGGGAGAGAGGACCTGGGGCGTGAATGAAGTGATCACTGTCATCAGATGTGTACGGAGTCTGCAGTTTAATAGTTAGGGTAAGAGGTGGGGTACATCCTGATCAGGTCGCCTGTCACAGGACTGACATATAGACCGCCAACCGTGCACACTTATATTCACACCTATGGGCAGTCGCCAGTTAACCTAACAGGCATGTGTTCAGTGTCAATACATATAAACTTCACATAAAAAGGCCCTGCACACCACCAGGTTCAATCCACATCTCTGCTTTTATAAGAAAGATATAGGAAATAGATAAACATCATTATGAAACACACATATGCAGTACTAACAAACAAACGCACACATTATAGAGATATATGGACTGATAATCCCATTGTAAGGCAGAGATCCCACCATTGTCAACCATTCGCACACACATACACACAAAGACAAGCTGCATCTCTGCTCATCACCAAAATCATCAAGACATGCAAAAAAAACAAACAAAAAAAAAACAACAACATGACACGCATCAGGAGTGCCACTGTGTCCTATCTCACTAAATTACCTAATTTCTTAAATTAGATACAGATGAGACCACCACATACCAGGGGAATGGTGTTCAATACAGCGCATGAAGATGTTCTGTTGTGATCGCTGTCTAAAGCAATCATGGCCTATCTCTTTTCCATTCTCCATGTCCCAATGGAGTTAGCATGCATGCATTTTCAAATGGATTTTTAATTGCCTCGTCTACACAAATGTGCTTCTGTAGCAAGATTCACAATGACGCACATGTTACAATGTAGTTTTTCCCCCATTCCTTTCTTCTTTCTCAGTTTCCTTTTATTATATAGTTATGTAGTAATGATTCATACAGTGTTTGAGCCAGGATTGTTTTGGGCCTTATGGTACTTTTTGGGGGGCATATATATGTGTGGATATGCCATCGCTGCTCCAATGTGGACAATAAACTATACTGTGAAAGCTGTATACACATTCAGTGCTACAAAATAATATGAAAAAAATCTATCTATATATGAATAAATTAAAGAAAATGCTTTATATAGCACAGACAATGCTTTATATTGACAGACAATGTGTGAGTTGATCACAACAAAAATTTGTTTCTGTCTGTAATGTTATCTTTTAAAATGGCATTTATCTGTGTTACTTTCTTCCCAGTTTTCCCTTACATAGTGGGTTGGTGCACAGACAGCTAACACTATTGACTTATTGACTATTGACTAAAGACTTATCACTCTGTTGGTCTTTTTAGACAGTGAAAAGACACAGTACTTGCTAATGTATCAGATTAAATATTAAAACAATGCGGTAAGTAGCATTTCTCTCGCTAACAAACCCTCAGTGCCTGCAGCTCCATGCAGATAAGTAATCACCATCTGCCACTGGTTACAGCCAACAGTTTAATTTTGTAGTTTGGCTAACTAATGAAACAAATACATGATGCTATTATAAAATCTTAAAATGAGAAGGCTACTAAAAGCACTGATCGTGCCCTTGATTTTGAAGGACAACTGGGAAGTTGTGATAATGGGACATAAATGTTTCAAGGGAGTCATTGCTGCAATCTTTATACTGTACTATCACAGATGCAGGAAGTGGATAAATTAACAGGAGCATTTTATAAATTATGTATGTAATCCATCACACCACAACACAAAAAACAGCCTAAAAATGTTTTAATTTGAGTCAATACAGTTCAAAAAGAAGCTAGAAATGATAAGGTGTCTCCATATCTGAGAATATTTGATCATATTGTTTTGTTTTTCTTTTGTGTTTTTTGCTTTGTGTCATGGTGAATATATTATGCACTCAAATACAAGTTTCACTTAAAGTTTTATTTCCAGAAGTACAAGTATAGAGCAGGGGAGTTATGGAGTTTTGTTCTGTTCTAATTGTGCAATGTTCAAAATTGTCACCAGACCACAGTGCTGAGCCTCTTGCGACCTAAACAATGTTCTTGTTGTCTCTTCAGAGAAGTATTCTCTAAATAGATGTGATATAAAGGAAAATATAAAAGCAACTGAGTGAGATAAAAACAAATGTAGCACACGAGGAGGGACGGCCTCGCCATAGGAGATTGATCAAGTATTCTGACTCAAGTAATTGTGAATTAAAGTGAATTAAAGATAGAAATGCATGAGAGCATTGTTATCTATTAGCAGGTATTTGTAGTAAAGTTAGCTAGTGCTGGTCGTAGTGAACAAGAACTTCAAAGCCAGTTTCAGAACAACAAACGCTAACTTTTGAAAACCCGCAAACAGGGAGTTAAGAGGTTTCCATCCAAGACAAGCAGGCCTATTGTCACCAGTCCCAGAAGGTCTGCTCTGTAAATAGACAACTTCCTGAAAATAAAACAAGAGGAAAACAGTTGTACTGCGTCTATGTCTGACGTACATACACACAGTTGGAAATGGATAAATAATTGCGGCTCGCATAAATTAAAGATGACAGAGAACAAAGACTGCATACTGCCATGAGAGTTTTCAGAGAAGAACTAAAAGAGCAAATGAATAAAATAAAATAAAAATATGCTATCATTGATAATTACGGCTCCTCATTAAAAAAGAAAAAAAAAACTCGGTCTCAAGTCGGGTATGAGCACATCAGTTTATTTTGACACTAGTAAGGCGATTCTGCAGGCTTTGGGCTTATAAAAAACATAATCAAACTCAAAAATGTAACAGGGTTAAGGTAAAAAAAAAAAGGCTGTTTACTGAATTTTATGAAAAGTTATTTTGATAAATTTTGCAATAGGTTGTCACACTCATTGACTCACTGGAGTTTTCTTTTCATGTCCTTAAAGGCATTCAGCTAAAAAAAAAAGTACCTCCAGCTTTGTGACTAACTGGTAGTGACACGTAACAGATACAATATGTATCAGTGTGGAAATGAAACATAAGGTTAATTGACTGCCATTATCAAAGGAAGGAAAGAGCAACGTAATGTCAACATGACTGAAAATTCCCATGACTGGGAATTAAAGGTTATTGTAGTGTAATAAGCTCCATTAGTAGGCTCCATTAGCATAAGGCTAATTTAACCTTTGGCTCCAGATAAAATGTTTCTACAATCATAGTCTTGATCTGCGATTTTCAATAGCCTGACCTAAAGGCTCTCAGGAGGAGTAAAATGAGTCCCAAAGTTAAACTGGCTTTACCTGATGAATAGTTTGGCCACCTGGGGGCAGTGCAACAAGCTGTACACATAATTCTGACATATTACTACCTTATAAAGTTTATAATTTAATTTAGTGTTTGTGTCCATCTGATTAATCTAAGTCCAATAGTCGCTCTCCTTTTAGCTCTTTTTTGGTCTCTTCAACTCCTGAGGGAAATACCTTGATCTTTAATTGCTGAATGCTTCAATATGTTCACCAACTAGTTGCTAACTTCTCTGCTCTGTCTGGCTGCTGGGCAGGTAGTGTACAGCAAGATGTTAGAGCTCTTCCGCTGTTTTGTTTCTGCCTGATGTGTCTGAAAATGACACAGAGGAGAGCAAATTAACAGTAAAGTCAGGTCCTGTAAAACCAAGACAAAGAGCTGAAACATGCTTAAAGCTCCAGGGAACTTGCGGGAACTGCAGTGCCAGGTGTATCTGTAAATTTTTCTGTCACAAGTCGGAATGTACAGCTTAACTAACCACAGTATTGGACAAAGTGAAATTTTGACCTGATGATGGCGTTTGAAGAAAAGTCAGGGGATCATCAAAGTTATTACCATTGATCCTAAGGGGGACAAGCATGACTAAACCACATTTCATAACAATCCATCCAATAGTTTTTGTGACATTTCACTGAAAACCAAAAATGTTAATCTCATGATGGTATTTGAGGCAGTCAGTGGATTATCAAAGACAGAAGAATTCATTATCTGTGAACCATGCATTTCTGTCCAAATTTGTGATGGCAATCCATCCAATACTTTAGATATTTCAGTGTGACTGATTGGCTGACATTGCCATCTCTAAAGCCAGTGCTTAGATGCTGGTAATTGTGATTATTTTAGATTACTAGACATTCTCTCTGAAGTGACAGTTACATAGAAAATAAATTGTTTTCACCAACTCCTATATTTGCTGTCAGTCAGTCCGCTAGTACCACTTTAACCCACCAATATGTGCATACAATTCAGTATGTACCTTTGACACTCTGGTTATGTTGGATGATTCCATCATGTATGATTTACATCTGTGTATCCCAATCTTTATGAAGGGAAGGGAGGGAGTTTGTGTTTCAGACCAACAACCAATGGTTTCTATTTACCCATGAACATTCCCAAAGCTTAACCAAGAAATTAGAGTTGACTGACCATATTACCCATACATTGACAATAGTTTATGTGCCATAACCATGATCTTTCCCTAATTCTACCAAACCATATTAACCATGCACAGATATTGTAGATAAATAAACTGTAAAACACTGACATTGAACATAACTTGGTTTTGCAGACTCATTCAACATCAATGATCTGCAGATTGAAGCATTTGATTGACCCAAGTTTAAAGTTTAAAACATTTGTTAACTATAGAGGGTTTTCTAACCGAGACTTTCTGCATATTTCTGTATATGTTACGTCCTTTTCCCCTGTGCCCTACAAAGTAATATAAAGAATATTGTTAAATTGGCCTGAATAATTTTCACAATATGAATTCATATGAAAGTTTGATTGACTGTAGACAATTGTTTAATACAACCTGGTCATGAATCCTAAACACGTTTTGTAATATTTTTGTTTTGCTTACCAGCAACCTTTACAATATTTCACACTGCAGGAATCAAACAGGGGTCAATTGCACTCAAAACAGTTTTGTCCCTGCTAACCTGGCCTCTTATTAAAAGCTGACCCAGTGGTTGTACTTTCTGAGTATCCCAAGAGCCATTCTAATGAGGAAGCTGCCCTGACCTGCTCTTGGGTGAGAGGGCCTAGAGAAAGGGTCAGGTAAGGTTACAGACCATTATGGAATTAGTACGCAAGCCAGCTCTGCCTCAGACACTGTTGTTTTTACATTGTCTTCTCTTTCCTATTTACCATCTCTTCCTTCCCTTCCTTCCCTCTCATCTCTCCCTCCTTCTCTCTGACCCTTACCTCTCTCTACACCCCCCTCTTCCTTGCTCTCTCTCCCCTCCTCCTTCTTCTGTCTGACAGTCAGTGAGGTGTGCAAAGTAATTTTCGGAGGCCATTTCCACATCCCAGGAGAGGCTGCGAATTGTAAAATTTGCATTCATCGCGGCACAATAGAGAGCAACGGCTGAGAAAATCTAACTTTCTTGAAAAGATGATGAGAACAGAAGAAGATAGCCAAGTGTATTGTGGGAGGTAGTGAAGTGCATTGAGAGCAGGACATGCAAACGTGTTTTATACAGTTGGATAAAAATGCAGTTTTTTTCTGATTGGATAAACATGGTTTTATTGATTAATGTGATCACCTCTGCACTAATCTGACCTGTATTACTCTAAATGATTAAAGAGGGATGATGAGGCCTTAATTAACTCAAGTTTGATTCTCACAGTTTAGGAATGGTCACCATGATCCCAACACCCTAAAATGCTCAAGAAACTATAGACCCTGTCACACACCTGCTGAGCAAATGTCTGGAAGTTCATTTTCATAATGAACTTTTGGATTGTTATAATTTGATGAGTGATCTTTGAGAGGAATAGAGGATGCTGCAGTCTAGGATTATATGACTTTGGTGTGAGCTGCATGTTTGTGTATTTTCATAGACTTCTATAGCTTTCAGTACAATCCAGCCTTGTTCTGTTGAGGTTCTGAGGCATGCATTGGTGATAAGAGGTATACAACAATGGTGTGCTTTAACTCCCTTCTTGTTTTCCCACTAGACATATGAATCCAATGCAACAACACTTACATACAGAACTTTTTTTTACATTAAGCGTCCTTATCAAGACCATCAAATAAGTTAGAAAATGACTACTACAGACCCAAAGTCAAGATTTATGCAAATATTTTAACCCCCTCATTTTGGGTGGAGCGTCCGATTTTTCTCTTCCTTGTACCTTCTTTCATTTTTTGCATTTAATGGGTCCTCTACTTTCTTCTTTGTGGTTTTTTAACTGGGCAGTATAGTCTGTGAATGTTTGTATTTTCATGAACGTAATTGCCATCAATCTCTCATTCTCAGCTGAGGTATTCACTGATTGAATTTACTCGTTGTCAATTTAATGACTCTGTTAAGAGTCAATATAGTTTATGGACCCAAAAGCAGAATTCAAACACAGAAATATTTCCACAGTTCATTGTTTATTGTAGACTTTTTGTGAAGATGGTTTGGGCAATGGGCTGTAACAGCTGGAGAGAGGGACATGCAGAAGAGCAGGTAACTGAGCCAGGGTTGTCAGCAGAGGCTGGACAGACTGTGTGCAGGTTCCAGAGCTGAATCTTATAGACATGACAGAGAGCTGGGAGAAAACAAGAATACAGGCAGAGGGAACTGGAAGGCCATGCCCAGCACACACACACAAACAGAGACAGAGACAAACCAGGCACAAACAAGAAACACCAGGGAGGGGAGAGGCAGAGCAGATACCCTAACAGCATCTTTCTGTACAATAGAAAACTGGTTTGCAAAGGATATCATCTGCAGACATAAGTGATGTCAGCTACATTTTTTTTTACAGGGAAGGGGTCACATCTTCTCAGGCCGAGCCAATCTCAAAGCCTTTTTACTCTGCCTGTCTGTCTGCACTGTGCAGGCATCAGTGCAACAGCAGCAGCAACATAACATTGACACAACCTCAAGTCATGTATATCTATTAGCTGTATGTAAAAAGTACAAGGAGCAGCTTCTGCTAAAAATCTAAAAAAAACTTTCCCAGATTTAAAACCCTTGATAAAATCAATCAATCAATTAATTTTCAGTGTCAGTGAGATACTGTGGATATATGAAAGTGGTGTGAATAGAAGTTATACTGATGCAGTGGATAATTTGGCATAAATGAAAGAATGATTTTTTGACAAGAAACAGGTCCTTGAAGATCAATCAAAGAGTTATCAAAAGGAGTTAGAATTGAAGGGAGGTGACACAGCAACTCCTCATCTCTACAGTGAAATAAAACAAATATACATATCAAAGTCATCGTAAGACGGATCTGAAGAGTGTACAATATATTTAGAAAATTATAGGGAGGAGTGAGAGTGAGAGAAATGGTGAGCCAAATCTAAAACTTATTATCTCTTCAGTGTACCATATTGCATCTGATTCCTTATAACTGTCCCACCTCAGACGGTCAGAGGGCTTGGCTGGGATATAATTTATCATAGTTGAAGGCAGCAAATGTGCTTGTAAAGGATCTCTAAGAAAGTCATCAAATCAGAAAGGGTGGATAAGCAGATGGAAGGGGGAGGTGACAATATTATCAAGACACAAGCATATTCACAATGAAAATGACTTTTCAGGCATCTTAGTTACATCAAGAATTTGACCTTTTGTACAGACCACACATAAACACATTAATTGTGAATTTATTTTCCAAAGAGTTGATAGACTTGGAACCTTTGAATTTGAGCTTAGCATCTCTGCCTGGTATAACATGTCTTTACATACTGAAAACAACAGACATTTTTTTAAAAGTAAATGTGACGACAAAATGTTTTTTTTTTCTGTTTCTAATGAGCATAAATAATGTTATTTGTATACATAAGGATGTGTGATTGGAGGGACAAACTAGATATAATAACTGTACAAACATGGAAAAAAAATCCACTCACTGTGTACTTGTGTTTTCTATTTGCCATTTTTCACAGAGTTCTATGACACTGTGCTATCAGTACACACTACAAGACATACTGACGAGCATCAACAAAGCAAGACAAGCTTCAATCATCCATTCAGTCAAACTCTCCTTGACAAATAGCAAAAGATGCACACATGACAGATGATCATGTGCAGCTTGTTTGATAGAAAGCCTGACTTGTATCAGTCTTGGTAGGTTAGATTAGAGTTCAACTGCTCTGTCAAAACAAGGTTTTTGTGTTTTCTATGTGTGTATTTGAGAGGCATGATAGACAGGTTGCATACTGTATACTGTGCACATAAGACTGTGATCTCAATTTTCTTAAACTTTAAATGACCTTGAGCCTTAGTTTTTTTCTACCTTATTTTCTTTGTCTCACTGTGTCTTATGGAACTTTCTAAACTCTGCAAGGTCATACCTCCCACTTGTTTTCCATCGGTCATTTACCCTGTATTTATTTTGGAGGACGTCCCGTTTGGTTAATAAAATTCCTCCGTTGTGGTCTCTCTTGTGCCACTGTGGCTAATAATTTATGACTGCTACCTGTCTGACTGTCGGTTGCTGCTTTCCTGCCTCAGCAGCTTGGATGTGTCGGCCTGCTCTTACCACCTATGAAATTATATTCCTGGTTATCAACTCTAAAATAAATGAACTACATTAAATCTACCTGAGTTTGTTTTTGGATTTACACCTTGCTCAACAAAGCCATTACAGACCTGTGTCTGCACAAAGTAGTGTGATACTGCAAGGGGAAGGTCATTGTGAATCCACTCAAAAAATGTGTTTTGCTCATTGTAACTTCAGTTGGATGTTTGAACTTCACTGTGCAGAATGATGCATGTGCAGAGTTTGGCACTAGAAGGCTGTTTTCACATTCATCTGCTGAAGGGGGAAAGTTTCTCTTACTTAAATCTGAGTTTAACAAATTTCAGTGCAACCATGATTTGTGACCTCACAATGAGTTTGGAGCCAATCGTGGTCCAGTCTGCAATTTACAAAAGTGTGATTCAGTGAAGTAGAAGACATTAATTAAGATATATTGTCTGCTTTATTCCACATATTCTTCTTCCTTGTCAAAGCTTGGCGCCTATATTACCCACAATGCAACTTGGCTGCTGACAGTTCAGAATGTAATGTAATGTAATGTATGTAGTTGATGCAAAAAAAAAATCAATTTTATTGTTTATGTTAAAAATTTAATCATTTTATATATTGTCAGACATTAGCAATATGGAGAAACACATACAGTGATCTCACTTTTTCAGTTGCTTTTTGCTTGTAGAGAGTTTTAACACACACACACACACACACACACACACACACACACACACACACACACACACACACACCTGTCAATATGATTTATCACAGGTGAAGACAGGAAATAGACCCTCACAGATCAATCATAGACTTATCAAAAAGAGTCAGACTTAAAGATTGGCCTTGTCACAAAGTGATACATAGACCATGTCAGAGTGTGCGTGTGTGTGTGGGTGTCTGAAGATGTGTGAGTGCCACCATGCATTTGTGTCTGCCACTGTGTGCATTTCACACTTTATACAGTGTGTGTGTGAGCATGTGTGTGTTGAGTTCATGTGAAAAAGGAAATGTATAAATCTTTATGATCACTCTGATATCAATCTATGGAAATAATTCCTTTAAATAGAGTCCCATATTATTCTAAATGCCACATGCGAATACACACAATGGCACAGCCTTTCTGAAATATGAAAGCCTATTCTATGTTGATTTTATCTCTTTATATGCTAATGGGGGAGGCTCCATGTGTGATAATAAAATAAATTCATATTGATAAAGCTTCTCTTCTAAAGAAAATCTTTCTTACTCTGTTACTCAAGCATAAATCTCATTCTTTGCTAAACCTGAATAAAGCAGACTTCACATTCATGACTGCTCTGAAGCCACTGTTTGCTGCTCCTGTAGAGTTCAAGGCAAACTGCTGACATTTCCTATATAGCTTTGGTAAAGTTTTATTCAGCATGTCCTTAATTTCTTAATAATGCTGTAGGAAGTTTCTTTACTTGTAATTAATTGGAATTAGTTAATTGTAGGTGTACCGACTGAATGCCAACTCTATTTTCCCTGTAGTTAGTAAGTAAATAAAATCTATTTGTACAGCACCTTTGAATCCAATGCATGTTCTATGCATTTAGTGCTTCCCAGACACCTAGCTGTAGCATTTTGCTCCAATTAACTGGCCAACTATGTTTTGAGGAGCATTTGTCTGAATCAAAATTTCTGAGCAGCAAGACTGAACAAGAATCTTAATGTACTGATTGAAGTTGAGGTTTGGGTCAAAACAACTTGTAACTTGTAGATTTATGACTGAATGTTTTAAAGGAGAACTAAGTATTATAAAATGCCCCAAGTGATGTAAGTTGAGGCACTGTTGCCTCGGGCTGAAAATCTGAAAATAAAAAAAAAAAACCTGGGGTGTAGAGTTAGAAAGAAGTGAGGTTACCAGACCTCTGTAGCCTGCTCCTCACCTCTACTGGAGGCTAGTGGCCTGAGGCTACATTAGCTAATACTGGTATAACACAGCCAAGTCTGTACAGTTGAATGACTTGAGTCGAGTTGAATTGTGGTTAATGTAGGCACCAGGTTTTGATAAGGAAGAATGCATGGAGTAAAAAAGACTATATCTGTTGTTATTCTGCTTAAAGGTATAATATGTAATTATTCCACATTAAAATGTCTAAAAACAACTAGACCTATGTTATATATGTTGTTGAGTTGAGTACTTACATTACCCCAAATGTTTCCAACAATTTTCATTTTACATTTGATTTTGGAGAAGAGGAGAATTCTGCGTATAATTCGGCTCCCGGGAGAAACCGGACAAACGTTTGGATCTTATAAGAGAAATAAGCCGAACAAATGTTAGCAGCAGCTCAGCCAACAGCTGTCTGGTGGTCACCAAACATTGTCGGAGAAACACTGGTTTTTAAGGTAAAACAACTTCAATTAATATTTTAACGATTTTAATCTGCGTGTACGTTTGTTTTTGGAGAAGAGGAGACCCCTGTGGAGAATTCGGTCCCAGGAGAAACCGGATGAACGTTTGAATGTAAAGTTATACAAGAAATAAACCAAACAAGTGTTAGCACCAGCTCAGCTAACAGTTTGTGCCGGATGTCCGGCCGTCACCAAACATTGTAGGAGAAACATTGATATTTTTTTTTAAGGTAAAACAGTTTTAATTAGTATTTGAATTATTTTAATCTGCGTGTACGTTTGACTTTGGAGAGGAGGAGACCCCTGCGGATAATTCGGCTCCTGGGAGAAACCGGGACAAGTGTTAGCAGCGGCTCAGCTAACAGTCTGTATCTGACGTCTGTGGGTCGCCGTACATTGTCAGAGAAACACTGATCTCTTAGATGAAACTGCTTTATTCAGTGTTTTTACCTGTAATCACCGGGTCTGTTTGTTCTGGAGAGGAGGAGACCTCTGCGAATAATTCGGCGCCCAGTAAAAACATCCTGAACCATGAACACCGGAGTTATGTATCCCGGTGAAGCTGATTATTTAACAACGAAGACAACAACTCCCATGATCCCTTGCTACTTCACACTCAATCTTTTGTTATTGTTTCGATCGAGGGACACCTAGCGGCTGAAATTACATATTGTGCGTTTAAAGAAATGTCCATCGTGAGTCTGACAGTGTTTTAGAAGTGCAATGCTAATTTGCTGGAGCAGTCTTTTAAGTTAGCTGGTGGTTTGAGATGCAGTCTAGTGAAAAAGATGGAAATGCATCCGTCTCTGCATGGCACATTTGTAAGGAAGTGGTCTGGACTGGAGTGGGACCCTAATTTGAATCTAGCGAGAGACATATCGCAGTAAGTTTTGTGATCTGGATAACTGAGATGCATGTATATGGTGTAAATAAGTGTAGATGAAAGTCTTTTGAAGCTCATCTGGAAGATACAAGCCACTTGAAATGACAAGTGTAATTGGGACCAAAAGGACCTGTTAATAAAGCATCACCACTACTACTACACTCTACTTTTTGGTGTTAAGTGGATCCTCCATCAAGATGAAAAGGTTTTCTCTCCTGAAGGTAAATACATTTTGTGGAAATGGAACCCACTGAGAGTATGTTTTTTATGCAACTGAACATTGAACAAATTACTAAGACACATAACATACAATCTGCATCTGCATGCAATAAAATAAAATAAAAAACTCAACAAAAAAAGAAGTCCAAACCATTAAAAGGGGAAAGCTTCCCTCTAAACCTGAAGGTAGAGAACAATAGGAGATATTTGAGACCCCCAGCTAGAATACAACCCAGGTAGATAGATGCGCTTTAGACTACTGAGTCACTAGAGCACCATGAAAACTGTCTGTCACAAGGGTCACTATAATTCAATCAAGTGACAAACAAAAGTCATGAGTTATGTGTTTTTCTTTTCCAGACATTTCTCCAGTGTGAGAAAATGGCCGATTCACCAAACATAAATCTTAAACCTTTATTTCTTGTCTAACCTGAATGGACATACTTAAAAGTGACCTATTGTGCTTTTCCTTTCCATGTATATGTGTGTGTGTGTGTGTGTGTGTGTGTGTGTGTGTGTGTCAATTCTTGGTTATCAACATGTTTTCTACTTTTCTACTTTCAGGCCAAGCTGAAGTCGGGACATGATGGAGACACATCGCCTGAGTTCACTGCTCCACTCCGCCAACATTATGGCATTTTTTGAGGGGTAGTCACGCAGTTTTTTCTATTACACAGCAGGGCAAAGTAAAATAAGTAGTTTACCTGTTGGAGGTGTGTTGGTCATCTGAAACTCTTCATCAAACAGCATCATCACTGTGTCTGTTTCTCCTTGTTCTATTCTTCCCTGCATTATTTATAACTAGTCCGCTCAACAAAGAGCTTCAAATATCTATATGTTGTTGTGCTGACTAGTTTTTAGTGCTGCTAATGAAGCTCTGCTAATTCAGTGAGGAACATGTTGCATTTCATATCACAATAAAATTCATCTCCTGTTATTCAGTCATTTAAAAGCTTTTAATATAAAGCAGGAAATGTTGGGTTTGCAGCAGTGGTAACCTAACATAATTTGACATGGCTGCCTCTCAACAGGCTTCATGAAAGCTGGCCAATCAGGACAGACTGGGCATATCAGGAGGGCGGCCTTAAAAAGATGGGAGCTAGGAGTGCCTGTTAGAGACAGATGCTGAACTGAGGGGCTGCCTAAAGAGCCAGTATAAGAGAAATAGGAGCTTTCTGAACTGTGAATCATGCAAAGATACTTTAGTAAGAGCTGAAATTTATTTGCTTAATAGGTCCCCTTTAAATACAAAGCTTCACTTAGCAGGCATGTCTTCTGATATTATATTGTCTTTGTTGTAAAGTCAAAGTTTAGTTTATCTGGTTTCAGAGAGTTTTACCGAGTAAAAAGAGTGATTAAAGGTTTTCTGGCTGTAATAAAGTCTTGCTATCGCTTGCATCATCGGTTACGGGATTTGAGGTAGTGAGCGGACCCTTTCTAGGAGGTGCAGAGAAAGAAATGCTGTAATGCAAGCATGTCATATGTCAGACACTTGAAATATAATCGGCAAGGTGTTCACCTGAAGCCACAGTTAATCTCAGAGTAGAAATTCTGTAATTATCTGCAACTCAAACTAAAGTTCAAACTCCGGTCAGATTTATAACTCAATAAAAAAACACAACAAAACTTGACCCCAGATTTAATTTGCTGCCCTGTCCAGAGGCTCTCTAGATATCAGTGGTGGAATGTTACTGAGTACATTTAAAGCACTGTACTCAACTTGAGTATTTTCATTTTGTGCTATCTGATACTTCTACTCGACTACAATTCAGTTGGAATACTGCACCTTTTACTCTACTACATTTCTTTCTTTCTTTGACATCACAAAAGTGTCAAATTAGGTCTCTTTGTCATATTTCAGATATTTCTGACATGCACATCAACAATCAGAGAAGCATTTGAAAATCAAATCCAAATTTCTGTATCAGAATCTTCTGTCTTTGTTTAAAACTACCTAACTGTAGTAGCTGATGCATTGATGATGTACTTTATTAAACGTACTTAATACATCAGTCACTCTGCTATATAAGAACTTAGATAATGGAGTATCTTTACATTGTGGTATTGCTACTGCTACTTGAGTAAATGATCTTTACTGTTTTTTCCTGGTTGTCATATAAACTTCATTCATTCATTCAAATCAACAGTTTTGAACAAGTGAGTTACTGATATTGACATGGTCTTTTAACTTTACTGTGTGTGTGTGTCAGGAAAACTAACAATGTCTACCTACAAAGTAAAATACCTTGAATCAAAAGGCATACGTGAGTTCTTTTAATTTGACTTGTACATGCCTTTGGGGCCTGTTATGGTTGCCTGCCACACACACACACATATGCGCGCACACACACACACACACACATACACACACACCAGGCTGCATTGTACACATGACCCCCGCCACACACATACACAAACAGATATGCATAATCAGACACGCACGCTCACAGTTTTCAAAGAGAAGAGAGGCAATACAATGTTACGCCTTTTCCCTAAACCCTGAGCTCCAATCTGATTAGAGGGAAGATCAAAGAGAGGCAGTCAGGTTTTTCTGCACAGGGACTGGGTCTAAATCACCGGAGGGGGCTCAGAGCAGAAGAAACAATCATATTTATTCTATTCACTCAGGTTCCATTTCTCCTCTCTCTCTCTCTCTCTCTCTCTCTCTCTCTCTCTCTCTCTCTCTCTTTCTCTCCGTTTTGGTTGATGTCTCTCTCAAATCATTTCTGTTGAGGTTTTCCCTTAAATGTTTTCCCCCTAATCAACATCTATCTTTTTGTTGTTTGTCACCACTTCTCTAAAAAGTCCCTCTCCCTCTATTTATTTTACACCTGTATCCCCTTACCTCTCTCCCAATCTTCATTTTCCTCTCACTGCACACCTCTGTGTCTCTTTTTCTAACTCAGCCTCTCAGATCCTCTTAAGCTTCAACAATGGTAAACAATTCTTTTATTGCCTGATCCAATTAAACAGCTTAAAGTTCCATTCTCCTCCGCAGCAGGCTAACAGCTTCCCCTTTGTGTATTCTGCAAATCTCAGCTATCATGCTTCAATGGGAGATAGGAATCTCTTCATAAACTATCCCTGTTTATTAAAACACATCAGAAATTACATTTCCATTTGTTAACAGTGTGCAGAGGTTGATGGTATGCACTATTACATTATCTCATTAAAGGTAAGATGACACTTATACCAATTCTATAAACCCTATGTGAAGTGTTTCTGCATTGAATCTCAAACATTTTTAAACTGTATTCTTTCAGCCATCATCAACACTCTGAATACCTGACATCAAAGAGTTTTACTCAAAGAAAACTTAAGTGTACCTGATCTCATTTCCTCTCTATTGCGAGCAAACAGCATTCTTTTCATGTATAAGGCCAACAGATAATTTTCTGACAGCTATCTCCTTTAATTGGAAACAGTGCAATAGATCACGCTGGCAGCCCTCTAAACTAGACGAACTGTTGTTAGTCAGCATGTGTGAGCTTAGTTTATATATTTGAGATGCACAATGGGGCTCTGTCAAAAAATGTTTTTGTCATGTTTTTCTGTGTTTTCTCTCAAAGTCCCCCGACTCTCAAAAATATGTTTTGCTTGTTGTTCCTACAGTTGGATGTTTGAGCTTTACTGTGCAGAATGATGTATGTGCAGAGTTTGACACTAGAAGGCTGTTTTCACATTCATCTGCTGAAGAAGGAAAGTTTCTCGGGGCTCACTGAAAATTTAAGACATGTACCTACGAACAGGATTTGTGAGATCACAACTAATTTGGAGCCGAAAATGCAGTGATTTTAATGAGGGAGAAGATTTTTTTTTTAACTAGTTAACTGAACTTTTTTTTGTGTGTGGAAAAAGCATATTAGACACAAATAATTATTCCAAGCAAGAGTATTTTTATATGTCCCAAAACATGTCTGGAGGGGATCTTTAAATTTGTTTATGAAAAACATAATGAGAGAAAAATAAGAAAACACTAGATCTGAATCATGAAAATGAGCACAGAATACTGATTTATTCTTATCCATGTGCAAATTAGATAAAAGTGATATTAAAAAAATATATTAAAAAACAAGTTGTATGGTAAGATTACTGCTGAATCCACACCTCTTCTACATGGGTGAAAAAGAAAAGGTGACCCATATCAAGGTAAAAACCAAAAACATCTGGCGGGTGTAGTATTAACAACACAGGAGCAGGAAATTGGGATGTAACATTTCCTTTAAAAGCCTGAAATCAATGTACAAAACAGATCTACAACTGTGTGAACAAACTTTTCATGATTGAGGCTTTTTAAACCGCAGACAGTTCTATTTTTTCTTTTGCCCCCTCCGCAGGGAGTTCAGCAACAGAAAAGCAATCCAAGACCTCCAATTCAGTGCCATCATTTTGAACCTGGATTGTTCAGCTAAAATTGAGGAGGCCCTTCTAACCACCAAAAGCTTTCCACTCAAGTCTTATGTAAACACTTTTTTTTTAACATGTACAACCTGGTTTTGGTGCTAAATATAAGTATAAAATTAAATCCAATTCAATTCAGAAAATCTCAACAAGTTCTCACTGAACTGAAGAATTCATGTTGATGTGGTTATGAAATCCCTATTTCCCATCTTTCCTGAACCCTTTTATTAACAGTAGGCTCTCCAAAAACAAACAAATCACCAACAAATATCCATTAACAGATCCTATTTCTTCTTCTAGAACTACAGTTTCAACCACTACTAGCATAAGTAATGCCCCTGCTTCTAATAATATTCTCAACAGTAAAAAAAAAACGCCTTGCTTCTAATTTATAGATAACAAGAGAGAATGAAAGGGTCAGCCATGAGTTCAGTCAGTTATTTTCTCAATAATGCATCAACGCTCAAAGTGATTCTGTAATACGCTACAGTGGCTGATGTAACCTTGGGTTTCAAATGAGTTGTAGATGAGCTGACACCAGCTGAAAATATATTAAAAAGGAATCCAAAATTTCACGGCCAATTTAATGGAGTAGGTTGGTGTGATGCTCTATTAAAGCTACATTTGTTGATAATGTCATCTAGTGACAGATTTTGGCTGATAAGCTGACAATGAGCTGGAAGGTGAACCATTGGAAGCAACCAAGGTGATTTTGTAATTCAGACATATGAGCGTATTCTCTGTTACAGCTGTGCAAAAATCAGGCCAATGATCTAGATTTTAAAAACTCAGCCTCCTGGTCAGGCGTTAATTCACTCCAAATGATGCAATCTAAAGTAGTTAAAAGATTTTTGCTGTTTCACTCAAAACATGGAGGAAGTCAGGGTAAGGTTTTTATGTCTTGTTTTGTTTTTTGTTGTATGTCCATTTTTTATGGAACAGTTCATTTAAAGACTGCATGATTACTATCGGTGGGACAAATTATTAGGTTATTATTTTTGAAAGTTTCAAGTACTGCCTATAAAGTCTTGAGTCAAGACCAACAAGTGCCAAGTCAAGTCCTAAATAAAGTGGCAGTTATTACAGGTAGTATCACACATTTGTAGATATATTCAATTCTTTAAAACATGTATTTATAATTTTGAAAAAAAGTTTTTCATTGATTAAAGGGTTGGGAATAAAATTTGAATCCATTATCAAATCCATTAAGACTCAGCTTTTAGCTTTAACATTTGTAACTCAAGACAAAAACAACTAAAACTCAAAAGCTCAGTTGACATCTGTACTTTTTATTGATGAGAAACAGGAACACCATCTACTATACTGGATGTTCCGGTCAATTTAAATTACTGATATGACATGAATGAATGTTCAACTAGGAGATTCTGTGAACTGACAGCAATATTATTACACCTTAATTCTTTTAAACACTTTTTCTCTCACTTTGTAATTTCTTTTTCATATCTTTTCAAGCAAAATTTCATCACTGAGCTCATGTCAATGTCTCCTTTTGAAGACAGACAGTTTTAAATATGATGATCAAAACCTCAAGATCATCATTAGTGTCTGCAAATATCAATTTGTGTCTGAGATGGTGTGTGTGTGCCTTCTCTGGAATATAATTGGCCTGGGTGTGCGTGTGATAAACAAACACACACACACACACACACACACTGGGCTGCCACCAGGAGAAGATTAATGGGCTGTCTATTTAAATTCATCTTTCTTTCTTTCTTTCTTTCTTCATCCTCATGTTTCCTTACATCTCTTCCTACCTACTTTCACTTCTACCTACTTTCTGATGTGCAGGAATAAGGTGTGAAGCAATTCTCTATTAACCTTTGCTGAAATGGCAGGAAGCGTCTCACTCACTCACACTGGTACACTCATTTAAACACACACACTCACATGGTCACAAGGTAATGTGGATGCACCCACTGTCCAAGCTTGTTGTGTCATTAAATAACACTGTGTTCTAACTCACTTTGCTGCAAAAAACGAGAACAAACACACAGAAAACTCACAGTGCCTGTGGAGGAGTGCGCAGGAGTGACAGTATAGATTCGTTAATGAGTCGGGAGGCTGCTTGATTGAGTCTGCTGCTGTTTAACTGGAAGGAATAGGGGGAGAAAGGGAGGAGAAAGAAAGAGAAGAGAAGGTGGAGAATGAGGAAAGAGGAGAGGTGAAAAGGTAAACCTCAAAGAGGGCTTGTGCGCTTGCCCGTTTGGACTCCTAGAGAGAGAGTGCCCTTTTCCTGGGGTGTTTTTTTTTAAATAAATAAATAAATTCCTGATATTCCTGTAACATCCAGCATGATACAACAATATGCTCAGTACCTCTGAGTATAGCTAAGAACTAAGTGGTGCAGAACCAATGTTTGAGGAGGACTGTTTTTGTCATCACAAATCCCATGCAAAGACAGTATGGATACTGTCATGCAGCACATTTTTCCAGCTCATTTAAGTTAGTGAAAAAGGTTTGCATCTTTATCCCCCCACAACCTACAAGATAACGATGATGATGATACACATAAGAAATGCGACAAAATTAAGGACGTTTTCCTCCTCCAATGAGGTGCGTTCAATGCTAAAGCTAAATGCTAGCATTAACTATATGCAGCAGTGATGTTGTGATGTTGTGTTTGTTAAATGCACAATCTCTCCCAAGACTTAGTATTATCATATGTGAATTATATTAAACAAATTTGTTGAGACATAGTAATAGTATCTTAGCCACACAATATCAGCATCTTTATATTGCCTGTTATTACTGAAACAATTATGCTCTCTATGGAGAGATGGTAAGAAATGAACATAGAGGTGAGAGAGGCAGCCAGAGGAAGTGCATCTTTGTCAGTCAGTCAGAGGGCTAGGTAAGAGTTGGGATGGTTAATTGTGAGGAGAGTTTACTGAAATATGCTTTATTTCTTTGCATATATCTTTAATTAACTGTCATGTACCAGTGTCTGAACCAACCTCAGTAATGGGTTGCTTTAAATACATTTTAATATCCCTTTAACAGTGCTGCAAAAGTAATCATTCCTTGCATATATTTATTCAATTATTTGCAAAAATTGCTAACATCCTCTGCACGTCCCTGGGCAAGAACAAGAAAAGGGAGGAATGGGGTGAGGAGCAGTAGAAACAGGACAGAGAGACAACTGAAACTAGAAAGAACACTGAGGCCAGTTTCGTCACAGGACCTCTGAGAATTGAGATAAAAGCCTGTTAGCAGCTGGCTGAAGATGAAATCTGTCACTGTCACCTTGGTTTTGACTATCTCATGTTTGCCTGTGACAAGGAACGGACTGCATCCTGCTTACCAGAGAGTTACATCATTTCCAACATGGAGTATGGAAATGATCATCAAACTTTTTTTCCCCCCCTTCACAAGTGATATCCAAATTAAGATGGTTTCTGTCCCCTCTGGGCTTGCTAGCACCATTAGAGGCCTTTCACTTACATCGTGTCCTGGCCCTTCACTAATCCCACTTCACAGTGTCTAATCTGTGCTCTAGCCTTAGGTCTACCAGTAATCAGCAGTTGTCTTATGAAAGTCACCTGTGGGCATGGCTTTACTGACTTCACTCCAGTGAGAATAAAAATTGGCCCACCAAACTACAATCAAATTCAGCGGTTCAGCAGTAAATACAGCAACAAACATAATTTAACATGGTTTAACATGGATTCCTGCATGGAATCCTGCCTTCTATATGGTCTGAGCTAATCACATGGACCAAATACTTTGAGTATGCCAGTTAGTTAGTTTTGACTTCTCTGAGTTTTTTGGCTTTGTTAATCATGTAAAGGTAGTCAGTTCACTGCCAGCTGGGTCAGTGTTCCAGTGTTTAAACAAAATATATTTCCACAGAAACAGTAAAGGAGCTAATGCAGCCACAGGACTTAACTGAACCAAATGTAGTTGGCTGAGGAGAGTGAGAGTACTTGATAGTGACACAGAAACGTTTGGCCATGTAGCCTTTTACTGTGTTTCTGCACGGTTAATTACTGTGAATATTTGTCTATTAGGCCTGGTGGAATGAATCGTCTAGCTGGGGGCAATGGTGGAGGCTAAGGACAAAATGCCACCAACAGGGTTAGCAATGAGGGAGAACCAGATGACAGGCAGCACAAGGCATGATAGGAAAAGAAGGTGCAGTGGGGTGTTGGGAGAAGGATGAAAATGGAGACAGACCAGTTAGAAATGGAGTGGGTTTGGAAGTAGGAAGCGCCGTGGCTTGCTGATGATATGAACTAGTGATGGGGGAAACAGGGCTGTCTGAATCACTGAATCAATATGAAGAAATTGCATTGAAAATTATTTACTGGTTGGAAGCATTTGATACAGTCAAAATGGCAAGGTCTGCTGGGCAACTATTGGTATTGGACTTGTATGGCTGAATGTGGAAGTGGGTTGGTTGTTAGTTGTGGTTGGTTTTCAGCTGCAGGAGAGAGAGGTGTGGAGATGGCTCAGGAGAGCAGTGCCAGGCGAGTACTAATTTTACTCTCCCTTTCAAATGCAGTAGCATGCTGGACCTCAGATGGCTGCTGCACACCACAGAGACAGACAGACTGGCTGTCAGGCATTGTTTGGCGAAGGCCGAAACTATTATGTAGTGAGAGTGACTCCAGAGACTCAACCGCATGCTCCAGAGGAAGCTGGGCAACCACGGGTGCATTGTGGCTTCATGTTTAATATTTATTTTGAAGTGTGTGCATGCAGCAGAGAATAAATGGAGTTATCTGTAACTGATCTGCCGTGTTGGTATTATATATCAAGGGAACTCACGGTAGCAGCTAGACTTGCTACACTGTATTAATTTTGAAGTATAATGTATATATTATTAAAGTGGATCACTTTTAAACTGAGTCTACAGCTCTGTTTTTAGAGATCATGGCAGTTTGAGAAGAGAGCGATATGAGTGTGGTGTAACAAGGCCTTGTTTGGGGTGGTCAAGTGATTTTTGGTGTGGTGAAGCAAGGCACCAAAACATCTTGCTGTGATACTTTTGCTATGAAAATTTGATACAGTGTCAAGTAGTCTGCTTCAAATATAGTATAACTAGTAAGCACCGTGGCATTGGTAGTGTTTACTGTGGAAAACTATGGTCTTGTCGGAACTACTGAATGGAGAGCAATGGAGAATGCTTTGCCGAGGGAGCATGGACATGATGACTTAGTGGCTGGCTGGACTGGAGGTGACTATGGACAGAGGAGATTAAGAGACCACGGATCGGTCGTCAAACAGATCGCTGTCCAAGAGGTTGAGAACTAGCTTGTCGTCCATGCTAAAGGTAAGCAAATCTAAAGATATAACTTTAGTAACGTGTCTAAATCTGAGCGCAAACGAATGGTCATGAGAACTGAGAAAAATGGGAGAGAAAGGGGTTAGGCATGCCTATATAGGTAAGCAGAAGTGTTTGAATTGGGGCAAGGTCTTGTTCCTGAACCTTAGTTATAATAATTTCATAAATGATGGATTGGTGGTTAAACTGTTAACATGCCCCCAATAGCCAGCAAATTGAAAACAGTGCTGTCTTTCTCCTATTTTTTAAGAGCTAGCTGGTCAACAAAGACAATAAGGCCATGACCAGAGATACCACAGATGCATTATATCCAAGGCCTCTTTATCTTGTGTTTGAAAATAAACACATTATCTATGTAATAAATCATAGCAGTATATAAAGTAAAATGGTTTTTAAATCCTCACATTACTTCAGATGCCTTTGATGCTCTTTCTCTGCAGCCGTTGTTGTTGATCTCAATGACTTCTGTCACCACTTTATGCAATGTATTAGTTACCTCTTTGATCTTAATTTCACCCCACTGTCCTGGATTTTAATAGCTGAAGCAGCTGTATGTACATTTTTATGCAGCTCTGTGTTATTCTGTATCTGTTATGACTAAGCTTGACTGCAGTTATATTTCTATCAGCTGCTGACCCTCCCACCCAGCTAGCACAGCACTTGATGAGTGATGAAAAGGCTACTGGCAGCTGACTGAAGATATACACTGACATTGTCACCTCTTGGTATGAGTCTATCTATGGCAGGGAAGGGAGCGTTCCCTTGCATTAGAGTTTCATCATCTACAACATTATGTCTACCCAGTCTGCCTCCTTATAACAAAAATTATTAGGAATGACAAAGAGAGATGAGAGAGAAGAGAAAGAGCTACATTTTTGGCCTGGCTGGCTGCTAGGTATGGCTGAAATCACTATCAGTGTGGGACAGGTGAAAAAAGCTTTCTTGGTTGTTTTAAGTTCTTAAACCAAACATCATGTCAGATGTGGCCTGAACTGTGCCTTGATAGTTCCAATCACAACAACATGACATGTGCACAGTTGTAGTGACCTCTCCCAGTCCAGAAATAAAGTGCTTTTATCTTTTTTGTGTAATTCATCTGTCTTTTTGTTAACATCTGCCACTGCAATTCACACATAAAACTGTCAGTGACTGCTAGGCATTGGCAAGTGTTCCAGTGAAGGAGCTATGGCAGCTAGGCTTACTAAATGTACCAGGTCCTCAGGACGTGGCCTTGGCTGCTGCTACTGCTAGTGTGAGGAGACATTGCAAATGCTTTCTGAGGGGGCGTAAGTGATGCAAACATGGAGAAGTTGAAGTTACGCTAATGGCTAGCTCCAACAGACCTGCTATCCCAACCTGCTATCCCCAATCCTGCTTGCCAATGTATTCTTGTTGGACAACAAACTTGACTATATTTAGCTACAGAGAAACAATTGGATGTGGAATTGGATGTCAAGTTGTGTTTCAGAGTGATGAAAGATAGTTATCTCTTTTTGTTGTCACCTTGTCACCTTTCTTTAGCTTTAACCTCACATCATCTCCTGTGTAGTCATTGGCCACTTTTTGTTTAGTAGTTCACTCATGGCTCTTTTGCTTTTCATCATACAACTTGTGATATACATGATACAGGAGTATAGATCCAAGATGTCTTCAAGATGTTTAGGTTGTAGTGGTTGATCCATCTGGCTGGCTGACGTCTGAGTAAAACATGTTTGCCTGACTTAATCACTGAAAGTGCCTGTTGGTAAGCAGCTGGACTAACAAGCTTTTTGTAGTAGGCTAAGTGTTTTTGGGAGAATTTTTTTTAGGAGCATCTTGGTCTGTCATTCCCATTAAAACCTTACTGAGCAGTGCTTGTTTAGCTTTAAGATGCTTTTGTACAATAATTGGTTCTAGTAAGGTTCTAGCTCCTCTGACTGTCTAGCTTTTATTGTGTCCCTGCTTGGGAGATGGAGAGGGATGAGCCATGTCTTCTTCAAGTTTAGGAATGGGAATGCCTCTGTACTGAAAGCACCAAGTTTCTGCTGTCACTATTCTCCTCTTCTGAGATTGCACATGTTTGATATTTGGAAACAACTTCATCATCAGTGTTGACATTGACTTGTGGGGCATCCTTAATCCATAGGATTGTGTGTGCATAAAGTGATCCAAGAACTTGAAATTCTATTCAAATCATGTAGTCCTGAAGTTGACCAATAGGATATCATGGATTGGATTTTCAATCCATGATATCTTTGAAGAATGTGTCCAAGCAGTCTTGAAAATGGTGTGCTGCTGTCACTCGATTGGTACATAGCCACTCTCTACCACCATCGTCAAAACACCAAATGTGGGAATATCTTTTGGAGGAATGATGTTCAATATCTCTAGCAGAGTTCCAGAGATTTGAAGAGTCTATGCCAAAGTGCATTGAAGCTGTTTTGGTGGCCAAACAACTTACTAAGACACTTTGTCATGTTGCTTTTCCTTTAATTTGTCACCCGGCTTAGATTGCTAGGTAGATTGCTAGCTTATGTTACATTGATCATACCCATAAAACTTCCAATAATGCATCCTTGTTTGAACAGCGAAGCACACCTGGTCTTTATTAGAGACAGGCCATTATTTGAGGCAGGCATTTATGTTGTTAAATTGTTTAAAAAATTCAAAGACTCATTACATTTTCTGATGGTGAGTGTTTAAAGTGGATGTGGATTAGCTACATTGTAACAACATGCACCCTTGAATTATGGCACTTTTTGTCTCATTACCGTTCTGACTTGCATGTTGGCTTTATTAGTAGCACAGCGATGCTCTGCATCATCTGGTGTTTGTTGTGCTCTGTGCTGTGCCTTGGTTTGTTTTTGTGAGACTTGACTGCTTTTTGCAGTCTTTGGTGTTTGTTACGTTCTGTGCCGTGCCATGGTTTGTTTGTTTGAGTGTCGCTGACATTCTGCAGTCTCTTGTGTTTCTTGTGCTCTCTGCTGTGCTTTGGCTTGTCTTTGTGAGGTTCGACCACGTTCTGCAGCCTCTGGTGTTTGTTGTGTTCCTTACTGTGCCATGGCTTGTTTGTCTGAGTCTTTACGACGTTTTGCGGTCTCTGGTGTTTCTTTTTGCTCTGTGCTGTGCCTTAGCTTGTCTTTTTGAGGCTCCACCACCTTCTGCAGCCTCTAGTGTTTGTTGTGCTCTGCACTGTGCCATGGATTGTCTGTATGAGGCTCGACGACGTTCTTCAGCCTCTGGTGTTTGTTGTGCTCTCTTCTGTGCCATGGCTTGTTTGTTTGAGTCTTTACAATGCTTTGCAGCCTCTAGCAATTTGTTTGCTATTTGTTGGCGTTTTCCTTTTTTTTTTTATTAGTAGCACGGCAGTGCTTTACATCCTCTGGTGTTTCTTGTGCTCTGTGGTGTGCCATGGCTTGTTTGTGTGAGTCTTTACGACACTTTGCAGCCCCTAGCTTGTTGGTATTCCCTTTTTCCATCAAGTGCCTGGCGACTTGGTTTGTTGTGGTGTTTCTGTCATGCAGGCTGTTTTCTTTCTCACTTTTTTCTGTGCTTTTTAGGATTAGATTAGTAGTGAGGCATAGTGACAGTAAGCAATACCTCAGGTAAATCACCAGATCTGTAAATGACATTGAGAGGAACTGAATGCAACTGGAGACAAATGTGTTATTAGTTTGTATGTTTAACACAATAGGTAATGATGCATCCTTACCAACAAATGCAGGACTTACATAAATACAATATATAAATAATGTGATTTGATTTGTGAGGAGGCTTAGTGACAATATGGGAAGTATCTATTCTTTAGCAAAATGTAACACAGCACATAATACAAATAACATACCTATAAGCATACAGGTGAATCTGTCAAGCAAACAAGCAGTACATACCAAACCTACAATAATACATGTATTTGCAACCAGACCTTCATCACTCAAATAGTTGTGAGTGACTGTGTTTACATGCATACTAGTATTCCATCATTATTCCAGCTATGACAATATTCCAGATTTGATACAGGACATGTAAACACCATGTTCAATTTGGATATTCAGAAGTAGGCCTTATTCCAAATGTAGCATTTTACCATTTAGACATGGGAAATGCCAGCATTATTCAGGTTTTAGGAGCATTCTTTTGACATTTATACAGCGCATTTGAGCAAAATGACATATGCTGGAGCAAGAAGGCAGACAGAGGACGGGAATGACAGGAGAGTGGAGAGCTGTTCGGTGTTGGCTGGAAAAACAACGCACCTTCTTCACAGGATGGAGGGAATTGGTTATTATCCTGACATGCAGCCTTGGACTGACAGTGACGATTTGGTGTGATGCACCAAAAACCCTCAGCAGTGTAATAAACATCATGGGCCAACCTAAGTACTGGATGTGCTTGCAACTATACATTTATAATATAAGTCATATCAATATCAATTATAAATAGCAGGCAGCAGCTCACTGATGTTTTTCACGTCACTGGTTTACTTCACTGTCTGCAAAGATGTTGTGATTCCCGTTCCCACTGGAGCAAAGGAAAACCCTGAAAACCTGCATGTAAACGAGAATATTAATGGAATATTCATTTAAATTATCCAAATAAACAACATAGTAGGAATAATGTCTTTTATGAGGGCCAAAACCATAATATTTTGTGCATGTGCAAGACTTATCTTTGTTGGAGCTAATATTCATCTGCTGGTCTTCATTAAGTTTATCCCTGACATTTATTCAGCTGTTCTTCACTGTGGAACCAGATGAAATGTAAGATACAATGGTGTTTTGTCAATTTCATAATGTAACATTATTGATAACATTGGTAATATTAATTGGTAATAACAACAAATGAACATACTACTATCTCCTAACCAACAGTAAACAGCTGTAGCATTATTGTCTCTGATGAAGTGAGACAAATGAACTGATTCAGATAAACAAAGCCACACAAGGTTTGGTCAGATAAAAATAAAGATGTAACTCAGGAAATAAACAATGTAGCTCAGTGATATTAAGTGTGAGTTATATAAATGACTTATGTGGGAACTGTGCAGTTTGCTGTCTGAGCTTTCAGAAACTGATCTGTAATATTCCCAAACTAAAACTGACACAAGACAGATGAGTTAGTTTGTTCTAACTGTTTGGAATACACATGCATTTCACTAAGTTATTGGTCTTTTACATGGAAATGTATTTTCATTTAATTTCCCTCATGCTTACACTCTACCTCGTAATTCTCGTCTGTCTCCTGTGTTTTTATAACAGGCAGCAGATTCAGTAAATCCAGACTTCTTTAGTTCTGTCTTCTTTGGTAGCATACAGAGCATATATCTGTGATTATATGTTTTCTTGATAAAAGCGGAATCACAGACAGCAGGATGAAGTAGCAGCAGCTAAAGCTGCACAAACAGCAGATACCTGCTCAGCTTTATCATCACCTCTGATCCTCAGCAGTGGCCTTCACTCAAGCCTCTAATCCTTCAGGGCTGATGGCTCCAGGATGGGGATAACATACTGGGAGAGTACATAGTTTCAGTTCAGCATCATGCTTTTTCCACAGCTGAGCTGTACTGATGAGTGCCAGTAATCTCACCAGGTTATGCATATTTTCTTTACAGCCACCAGAGACCCTGTCTGACCTGAACTGGAAGCTTCTCTGTGATCACAGCAAATGGATATATCTTTAACTCTGTGACATCATCTGGATCAATGAACCTGATGGATCAGTCATATTGGGCTCTTAGATTGTTTATTTTCTGTGGCTTCAGTTCGGATCATTTGAGTAGGTATATTTGCTCAAAAGATTTGTACTTACATGAGATATACTGGTTTTGAACTGCCTGTGGGGAGTAGCCTAAGAGCCTGTCAGTTCCTGAATAAAAGTTTTTGCTGTCTACTTTTCCATATGAAAAAACCTTTCTGGAGCTGAGCTGATACTAAAAGGTGATTTGAAAACACTGCAGACAACTTATTGGTCAGTCATTTCTCTCATTCACAGGCTTTCTGTTTCAGAGAAAGCTTTCCACTGCTCCCTCTCCTCACTCCACCACTCTCTCTCTCTCTCGCATGTGCTCCTCAGGTGCCATGCTTGAAACACAGCATTCACACATGAGGAAAAAACAACACATTTGTCCTGTCGTTCTTTTTATTTACTGTTGCATTAGTTGGATGCAATGAATGAAAGAAAGAGAGAGGAGGAAAATGAAAATAAAAAAACAAAAGCGTCTGTCTCCATAGTAAATTATCTGTTGAGTGTTTAATGGTTGTTTGTGCTTGAGAGAAATGGATAATAATGTATTTGTCATTTACAGGCTTTCTCTTTCTCAGAGAAAGCTGTCTCGCTGTCACTCGATCATGCTCTCAACTCGCTTGCCCTATCTCTCTCTTTTTTAAAATTAGTCAGAAAGCCGACAACAAAGCCAAATTTTTAATGTTATCAAATGAAGAGACTAAGAGATGTCCAGCCCTCGTCTCTTTCATGGCAGAGCTGTACAGCTCTGATCTCCGAAACCCTGTCCTGATGCTGCAGAGCAGAGTGGAGCTACAAACACATGATCTCCTCCAGGCTTATGCCTGGCAGAGATAACAACATACTGGACCATGTTTACACAAATGTAAAGCATGCATATAAGGCCTCCCCCACCCCTACCTTGGCTACTCAGACCACATCTTCGTGTGGTATATAGACGGCAGATGAAAGTTGCCAGAAAGTTGAAGCGGATCAGAGTGTGACCTGAGGGGGCCACCACCGCACTACAGAACTGCTTTGATTTCACAGATTGGGAGATGTTCAGAGAGGCAGCCACCATTGATCAACACACTGACCAGGAGTATACAAAGACTGTGATTGCTTACATCAACAACTGTATTGATGATGTGACTTTCAGTAAGACCATCACTGTACTTGCCAACCAGAAACTATGGTTGACAGAGGAAGTTGACTCCCTGCTGAGTATCTAGGAGGCTGTTTTCAGGAGACAATGCAGTCCCCATAACAGTTATAGCAAACATGTCTTGAGGAATCAGGGAAGCCAAACGTATTTATACTCAAAAAATACATTGACACACAGACAACAAGGGCACATGACACTACAGCAGATCCAGACCATGACACATTACAAGCCCCAATCATAGCACAACAGTGCTTCCCTCCAAGATCTGCTCAATGACTTCCTTGCCCAGTTTGATACACCTGCACATTAGACTCCCCCAACCCACAGCAACCAGTTTCTCTGCCTGTCCTCAACAAGTAACTGAAGAGAACCCTATCCAGGATCAATCCCTGCAAGGCTACAGGACCTGACAATATACCTGGACATTTACACAGAGACTCTACAGAACAACTAAAAGATATCCTCACTGACATCTTCAACACCTCTCTGAGTCAGGTCTTCATCCCACAGTGCTTCAAGTCCACCACCATCATACCAGTGCAAAGTTCTTGGAAGTGCACATCATGGACAACCTCACCTGGACCACTAACACAACATCACTTGCAAAGAAGGCTCAGCAGCACCTCTACTTCCTGTGAATGATTGAGAAAGGCATGCGTAACCCCACCCATCATGACCACTTTCTACAGGGGCACCAATGAAAGCATTTTGCATTTTGACAACTGCAACATCTCCGACCGTGAGACCATACAGAGGGAAGTGGACACTGCAGGGAAGATCAATACCACCCCTCTCCCATCACTATTGGGCATCATCCAAAACCCAGTGTGCACACAAAGCAGTCAGCATTGTGGGTGACCCTTCCCACCTCTCACATAGTCTTTTTATACTCCTGCTGTCTGGAAAAAGGTACCAGATCTCCACCAGGATGTCACAAAGTTTCCTGCGGCTAATCACTGACAAGACAGAGATATTAATCGGAGGTCAAGATAGTTCAAACAACCAAATTTCGAACAGTCTTGGTTCACTATCTTATTCAACCAACCAGCAAGTTTGGTGTCATTTTTGATCAAATCCTCACCAAAGATAAACATGTTAATTCAATGGTTCAATCCTGTTATTATCATCTCAGAAACCTTTCAAGGATTAGACCATTTCTCTCTGCCAAAAATGTGGAAACTTGAAATCTGGAAATAACCAGTCATTTGGAATATTGTAATTCCCTGCTGTCTGGCATCAGCAAAAAAATCCCACTTCCACCTACAGCTCATCCAAAACTCTGTTGCCAGGATTTTAACTCAGTGTAGTAAACATGATAACATTTCAACAATCTTGGCTTCCCTTCACTGGCTACCTGTTGCCTTTAGAATAGATTTTAAGATTTTATTGATTTATTAATGCCTTAAGTCCCTTTGCGCTCCCCGACATCACTAGATGCATCGCTTCTTGTTGTCCCAAGGCCTAGATTGATACATGAAAGGGACAAAGCCTTTTGCAGTCAGGACTCCTAGAATTTGGAAATCTTTGTGATCAAAGCAGAGACATTTTTGCATCTCTGACTTTTTCAGGGTACGTTAACACCTTAAATCCCCTGTGGCACGTGAAGGGAAGTGGAGGAGGTAGAGAGACCATCCTTTGTTTTACATGCACCCTTAAAAATTTTGACACATTTCAAGTTTTCTTCTTTTTGTGCAGTTTTGGAGGTTTTGGAAGATGCCAATGACATGAAATGTCCAGACCAACCCTTAAATAACATTTAGTCCTTTTCAAAATGCCTCTCATATCTTATATTCCACAGGAACATTTCATCATGTTCATATGTAACTATATCTACACACACTGGGTTGTGAAATTCTAACCTTTTGAACTCATTAACTCATTGTTAAATCAATGTTTACTGAGTAGATGTTTCCCTTGCAGGCTTGCTGTTGATTCCACCCAAGATAATTACATGTTCATGAGTAGAAATCCACCATTCCCAAACTAGTTTATTTGTTGTTGTCAACACAATCATTTATTTAGCTTTTTAATAAGATACAAAACCCCCAAACTGTTCAATGTTTTTTGTAAACAGCCTTGCTTCCACATCTCCACACTGAGGCATGCTTGTACTAAGTAGCCTCGAGTAAATGCAGCCATGGCAAGGATCATACCAATCCTCTTCCTCCTCCTCTTCCAGTTTCTGTCTTTGAAAGAAGAGTGATATATTCGAAGAAATTAATCTTAACTGCTTTGTCTTAAAAAAACATAAAAATGAACAAACATGCTAAAATGGCAAGGTAATGGATTGCATTTGCAATTAAGATGTTCATTTGCTTAAACATTACATTTGCATGACACACTTTTATATATACATACTTAGTTTACAGTGGAGTTGGTTGTCTGGTCTTTGTACATGAGGAAATATTGCCTGTCCTCTGACTATTTTATATTATACTGCCACATGAATATCAGAAATTTAAGACAGGGTCCATTTTGGTCCACACTATGTCCGTCCTCATACAAATTAAGTTGAATTCTTCATGCTGTGCTTAATTTATTTCAAAGTGGCAGACAGTAAATAATGTATTACAACCCAGCTTCCTGAGGGGTGAGTAGTAATGTCTCTAATATTATGGAATTCCAAAATGATGATAAATGATAAGAAAATAACCTACCTCCTCATTGATACACTCTGTTGATAATTTCATAATGGCAACTCACAAGGAATTATAAGAATCTCCCATAGAAGAAATGTAATATGTATACTTTTGCCAGTGGCCCTATCCAAGTAGTTTCCCCCTGACTCTAACAGAGACGATATTGCTCCATTTATTTTTATTTGTCTCAGCAGCTTGTACTCTTGGACAGTTTTTGGACAGAAGTTTTGGTGAATGTGGACTAAACAGGGTTTCTTTTAAGGTTGACTTTGGGGGGCAGATGACATTTTGTTGGTGTGTTATTTTTTTGTGGATCATTTTCAATAGTTTTCTCTAAAAATGAAAAGAAGAGGACTCAAGGGTGTTTTTGCTTCATAGACAAAAGTAAATGTAAGAAGGAGTGGCTACACAAATCACACAGATCAATAAGAAGCTGGTGTAAGAACCTACCTTATATAGATTGCCCATCTATCTCCATAGTGGACTGTAGTATTAATCATAAACCATGACATAAACACAACTTAAACAATATTTCTCTCTGGCCAAGACTAGCAACATGCTAAGCTCTACAAGTCCACATTAAATGAACACAAAAACAAAGAAGAAGAACGGTTGTCCTGTAAGACTTTTATCTTTTCAAACACAGCTTTTACAAACATGGATTAATCAGCCCTGTGAAAATTGTCACTAAAAGTTTCTAAATCAGTGGAAGTAATTATTTTCTGTTTTCCTCTGGACACAATGGATCACTTCAATGCCAGGTGACCTGTGGAAATTAGGATCATTCCTATGTGCAGTGCAGTTGCAAATTTTGGCTTTGATATTCTTTATTCCTAACTCTTACAATACATTTATATTCAGCAATTCTCTCATTTAGTTTACGTTTTGTCTTTCCAACACAAAAATATCCACAATGGCATTCTAAGCGATAGACGACATTTGTATAAACATTTGTAACGATTAGCTGGTGATCATGTGATCTGGAGGCAAGGACATATGTATGTGTAACTTCATCTCCAATAGTCACATTCATTATGGTTATTTAATTTGCCAATTATTACAGACAATCTTTATGCCCTCCAAAAAACATAAATTATTTATTCCTGTTACCTTAACCTCAAGTTACCTTACCTCAAGCTAACATGCACTCATCTTGCTATAATTTGAAATTGAATGTATTTATAATTTTATTTTATGTGACTGATTAGGGTATATATGCCCAAAGTTGAACATTTCTGAACTTGAACTTCATTTATATGTAAAATAGTCATGTGAAGACAATCAAAATCACGTTTATTTTACTTATCTGTCATTTGATACATATTTTTTTTATCAGTCAGTACAGTAAGACTAAAGACTAGACAACTAAGTCTGAAACTTAATTGCTCATTAAGTAAAAAATATTTTTTATGTAGCTAATTCAAATTTCAATTGGGTACTGTGTTGTCAAAGACTTTCCTTAATGTGATGTTACACAACAAAACTGACAAAAGTGACTTGGTGTCCCTTTAATAATTGTCAGTGTCACTGAGGGGAAATGGATGCTTCCTCCAAAGAGGAATATTAAATATGTAGGAAGTACCTGCAGGATGCTGACAATTTAAAATCCCCATCACACTCTACAAAGCTCAGCAAAAGATGAAAAGTTGAGAGATGTGAAGAGAAGCTTGACTGAAAGATACAAAAGCTTTATTCCCAGTGTTGTCAGCGAAAAAGCATACAGGTCAAGAGTGTAAAAAAGAAAGCCTGACTGCTCTTAATGATTAGGAGGTGAGCTGGCTGGAATCCTTGGATCGACTGTGGGTGATCACCTAGATTCATCAGAGTTAAGTGGGGTCAATCTTTTTTTTAACTTACACTCTACTCATTTGCAGCTCAGTATCTGCAACTCACCCCAAACTACTGCAGTATTTAGTTACAATGGTTCCCACAGGATGCTGAGACCATTGTGGTCAGACAACTGATTACACAGATCAGTTGTCTGGAAACAGTGTCCTCATGAAGTAAAGGCAATTTAAAGTTGTGTGAAAATAATTAAAAGAGCCTGACCATGTCCAGACCAGTGAAATCCAATGCTTAAATATAATTCAAAACTTACTGTGTATAGGTGCTACCGTGGGGTTGCCATCAAGTAAAAATCCAGCTGTATACAAATCATGCACTTCTTTCCCATGCTGAAAATACAAACACTAGTTCCACCGGAAGGCAGGATCAATATCAGCTGATGATATTGACCCTGTCAACAATAAAATCCTCACAGACACTGATTTATTGGAATTTTGTCAACATACACTCAGAACTTAAAAATAAACCTTTAGCATCATACAGCATTCAAAAACACAGTGCACTTGCCTCATCATCCAAACAGGCACTGAATCAGATTCATTTTATTCTTGAGAGGCAATGTTAAAAACAATAAATACAAAAAACAGAAATAATTAAAACTGCAAGTACCGATGAACAGACACCTTGGGCATGTTGGAGGGAGGTCTGATGGAGGTATGTTGATACGGCTCTGAATTGTCAAGATTATTGGACACTGTCCGAATGGTCAAATATTATCTCTCGTGTGCAGTATGTGGTGGTGGAGATCACGTTTTGGAAATCGTGTATGCATTTCATAAACTGTATCACTTTGGCTTCACTTCCTGTTGCCCAGAAGCAATACTACATAATGCAGCAATTTACCAGAATGGACATACATTTTCATGAATATTGGACATTGCATGTAGGAGATAACTATCACTTCCCGTGTCCACTATGTGGTGCTAGAGAACACCCACTATTTATACATATGTTGCTGTATATCATATGTAGACCACACCATGTACATTTCATGTAAATTGGATGATGTTTGTAAGTGTGACTTCCTGTTGTCAGCAGGGGGTGACTATGACTATAACTCATTATTGACATGTAGATGTGTTCAGGTCAAGCATGAGAAATGTGGGGCTGATTGGACTATATAAAGTTACAACAACTTCTTGTTTCATGTTTTGGGCAGAATTTACCAGCACATCACACCAACAGCATTCTTAGAAAGAGACCTGGACCTGACATGATCACTTGCAAATTTCTTAAAGTTTGTGTAGATCAGTAATGTGATATTTTTACTGATCCTGGTTCTGAAACTGTGGAAAGAAACTATTGTTGTACCCATAGCCAAGAACAAACCTCCAAAGGAGCTCAGTGACCCTAACCTCTCTAGTGATTGAGACCTTTGAGTGACTGGTCAAACAAATCCTGACTGATAAGGTTCAGAGCGTGCTTGGCCCAATGCAGTTTGTGTGTCAGATTAATAGAGGGGTGGATGATGCTACTCTTATTTTATTTAATTATCTGCACAAGCATCTTGAGGGTATGAAACTTCATGCAAGGCTTTTATTCGTAGATTTCTCCCCAGCTTTTAATACACTCCAATCACACATTTTAGCCAGTAAACTACTGTCCATTTTTAATCTTGATGCTGCCTTGGTGAAATGGGTTCTGGACTTTTTAACATGTAGGCCTCAGGCAGTCAGAGCTAATGGTGCTCTATCCCAGAAGCGGTTGTCATCCATTGGCTCGCCCCAGGGGTGTGTCCTGTCCCCTTTATTAAATATTCTATATACAAATGACTGTAGCAGTACCCATGATGACAGGCATCTCCTGAAGTTCGCATATGACACTGTCTTAATCAGTCTACTCCAGGATGGAGAGGCTGAAAATGGGCCAGTTGTGAAAGACATTGTAGAATAGTGTGAAAATCACTTCCTTAAGTTAAATGTTTATAAAACTAAAGATATGGCAATTGACTTCAGGTGAACCTCCCACTAAACCTTCCCAACTATAATTAAGGGCTCACTTGTTGAGAGGTTGAATGCGACAAGTACCTGGGAACAGTGATTGACAAGAACTTGGCCAACACATCTGTAATCTGCAAAAGGGGCTTGCAGAGACTTGACTCTCTGCAGATTGAATACTTTAATGTGTGTATGCGAAGCTCACGGTGCAAAACAAAAATTGTCAGTTCAATATTGTTAAAGTAGCCAGAAAAATAATTGGCACACAGCAGCTTTCTTTAGCACATATCTATGACAGACAATTTTTGTGGAAGGCATGGTTGATCTTAGCCAGCTCTGACCACCCAGTCCACCCAGGAATTTGTTCTCTTAATAATGTACATTGATGGATGCAGGAGCAGGAGGATTTTCACATTTTAGCTCCTTGATGTATTTGTTTGGATGTCATTGTATGTTACAGTGTACGACAAGCTGCTTATAACTCATTACCCCTAGTGGGATTATAATGAAGTTGTTTTTTTTTTTTTACCATATTTGGATTAGAGGGTGGAGCTAACCCTAACGCTAGCTGCTAGCTTGGTTAGCATGGTGCATGTACAGTCTATGTAATAATAATGGTAATGCTAATGTTAATTTTGGCTAGCAAAGAACAAGTTTAAAACCAAATGTACTGACCGTAAATACTGAACAGCTGACTCTTTTGAGGGTTTTTTAGTAGAACCAAATGCTGAGCAGGACTTTTCAGGTGACCAAAATGTTACAATTAATTTTCATGAATTGAAAACACACTTAATAGCGACAGCTACACCTATCCTACAACCTTGTTGCCTTGGTAACGAATTGTCAATCACAAGATAGTCACATCCTAACCTGATTTATCCTCTATTTTACTTTAAGGGGACCATAAATTACATAATTAACACCATGCTGTATTGGAGAAGGCTTGAAACTAGTGATTGAGACCATAAACTCATCAGGAAAGTGTTTACTAAGGTAATAAGTGGTGAGAAGAAGAATCATTTTTTCACAGACTTTCTCATAGATTTGTAACATGCACCGCAATGACCTCAGATACTGAGAATCCAATTTGCGATGTATTAATACCCTTTATGACTCAGGATGGTTTACATGTGGCTGTGGGGAGAATGCCACATCCTTTCTCATGCAGAACTACAGAAACAGTGAAATAATCGAAGGGGAATAAGCAGGCATTGATTTGATTTCCTTTAGCTACTAATTATGTGCTTTTTCATTCTTTAATGAGTACATACCCCACTGCTGTGAGAGCAAGAGATATGATAAGCACATAAAAGCAATGACACATTTTATTTCTCTGTTGGTAAAAGTAAACAAAGGTCATAATAATGACCACATATCAGGGTGTGAAATAAACAGAAAGAAAAAAAATCTAAACTAACAATTAAAATCTGCAAAAGGCAACAGGAGAGCTGTTCAGGTAGGAAGGGTTCTATCTAACAAGCATGTAAATGTACACTGAACTGTGTAAAGTACAGACAGGAAAAGAGATGAAAGAGGCCAAGGACACACTGAAAAAATAATGATGGCTTTCAGCGGAAGTGACAGACATTTGGAAAGTGCTCTGAAGGCATTTCTACTCCAGAGAAAATGCTCAACACACTGGTGGGCAGGCAAGGAATTTGGGGAACTAGAGGGCATCTGAGCTGAGACACCATGCTGCCCATTGCTACATGCTACACTGACTCATCAACCTTTTGACTGGCTGTGGGATGAGGTCACGACAGCTTTTACTTTGAAAAGCTCAAGTGATGTCAACTAATTTTTCCATCCCTGCCACAGCTGCTCAGACTGCTCATCAGTGCGCTTCTCTGCTTATACAGTGTTTGAGAAGCCTGTTCCCTCTGATGTAGGGGAAAGGCTTCCCATGATTCCAATTAGATGATATTGGCAGGAAAAAGGTAGGTGCAAACACATTAGAGACTAAACTTAATTGCAAAATTAACACAAATAGTCATCACATACACTAAGTGAATGATGCAATTCAGTGCTGTGCAATACAAAAACACATACAAATATACATTTTTAAAGTGCTTACAGATACTAGAAAAAACTCTCTCACACACACGCAAACACACACACACACACACACACAGCTAACCTCCTTAGCAACCAAGTCATTACTACATTTTTATTGCCATGGAAACACTGCTAAAATCTCCAGTAAGTAGAAAGCAAAGAGTGAGATGGGAGAAAGTTTATTATTTATGATTTATTTGATCTTTTCTATTCTATTTTGGGTTCTTTTTGCATTTTTATTGTCATATGCTTATTTTCATGGGAGACATTTTGACATATGGCCAAGACGCATTCCTACACAACAGTACAATTCATAAAAAAACAACACAAATAAGGCCGACAACCAACAATCAAGTGAAAATTTGGAGTTAATAGAAAAAATGACAAAAGTCATGGAAAACATCTGATAATAAAGCCTTAAAATATCAAAGTGGAATAAAAGAATCTAGCTTTAGGGTTATGTTCACACCTCAAAACACTACACAACACCTATGTCCTTAGTTTTAAAGTTCTAAGGCTAAAACTGCTCAAAGTTTTTATAACAAAATGGTACAATTATCCAGGCAACAGAATACATTTCCTGTGTATTATTTCAAAGAACATGAAAAAATAAGAGGGAAATTAAAGGTCCCCTTTGGAGTTTTTGACCACCACTGGGTGGTCTGGAACAAAGTTTTTTGAGTGAGTCTCTGTCTTGTTTGTATAGTGAATTCACATGAGGATGCATAAGTGCAAGCATGTGGTTGACACAAAAACACATTCCTGACACCTGTTTTCTGATATTCCCTTGATGGACAGTTGGTGGTGGTAACATGTAATGAAGTGCAGCAATGCATAGTCAGTGAGGAAGAAGACTGCTCACGAGTAATATTTAAAAAAAAATCGAATTTGCAAATGTTTTACGAAGAAGTAAATATATTCAACACATTTGTTAGGCCTCAAACATGCACACAATATATTTTGGTGAGAAACACTTAATGTAAACATAACCTTTGTTTGTTTTCATGGAACTCCATGGGGTACATTTTAAGAAGGTCAACCATTGTTAAAGTGACCTTTCAACTGCATTCTCACAGTTTTTCTCAGTGGATAAAATATAACATTGAATCAAATGACTGTGACAAATCAAGATCTGTTGTTGTGACAAACCACTGATTATATTACAGTAAAACAGATGTCCTCTAAATTTTATACTTTAAAATCTAGAAATACAGTATAACATAAATACATAGTAAGTGCAAAATTTGGATAAGCATAATGTCTGTAGAGGGAAAGTGACTGGGCAAATAAACAGAAAGAAATAAAGTCAAATGAAGACTGCAATAGTCTGAGACAGTTTTGTGTCACATTGCCAGACCCGCTCTATAGACAGACACTGTGTAGAAATCATAAGTTGTTTGTGTATTCCAGTCTGACCTTTGCTGAGTATTTGGCATCTGCAGTGTTTCCACATGCAGAGTGATCAAACAAATCTTTTCCCAGCTTCTGTCCCTGTCTGCCAGCCTGTCTATCTGCCTAGTCTGACAACACTTTAGTGTCAACGCCGCTTCCCAACAGCAAGGCCAAGTGATAACTTTTGACAGGGTGAGTCCAACACTGTCTACACAAGAGGCATCTCAGATGCCTTTAAAGAAACAGATTTGCTTCTATTTTAATCAATATACCTGAGTGCACAGGCAATGACTATAACTTTGTTTTTAGGCTTCAAGTCTATTTCCTTCCATTTTACACACATAAGTACAGTAATTGTGCGTTAAGCTGGAAATTAAGCTAGAAATGTCCACACTGAGGGAGGACTGAAGCTGCTGCACTGCCATGCTGCTTTCATTACAAGTAAGAGTAAGAGTAAGAACACACTGTACTAGCTGTGGCTGTCAGACTGCAATTGTTACAGCTGATGGAAGAGTATACAGTTTGAAAACTAATTAAGAGCCTAAATTTATTCATTCAGAGAAGGTGAAGGTTTAAACCATTAGACTCTCTTGCTTGGATTCTTCTTGCAAAAAGAGTTGTCCTTTAATTGGACTGTTAAAAAGCAGTGGCAGTGGTGGGAATTGAAACCATGCCTCCATTGGGGCTGGAACCTAAATCCACTCACTTTGATCCCATGCTAACTCTGGTGGTGCCTCACACAACATGGCCACACAACCTCTGCTTGTGAGGGGTAATTTTTTTGACCTGCAGTATTCTCAAGAGAGAGAGCAAAAAATAATCCTAATGTCCATAGCAGTACTGTGCACAAAGTGTCACAAACAGCAGTTTCACAGATGCAGGCTGTTGCTAGTTGGAAGCCACTTAATAGGGTGGTTTGGATCCATCATACATCTGTTCCTGGTTGTAGCCTTAGCCTTAATCCAGCACCTTAGACCATTCAGCCACTACCTGACAGGAAATTCAATACCACTGCTGTGATACAGTCCTACTATCCAATGCTATAGGGTGCAAAGTGACATGAGAAGCTCTAACATCCAACTCTGGCCACCATTGCTATCCAGTTAATGATCACCTAAACAACTTAGCCAAATATAGCTAACTTTAACTAACTCCAATTGTTGCCAGTAGGCTAGCATTCCCTTCTGTCTGAGGTAGCAGGGTGTGTTACCGGAGCGTGAAAGGCAACACCCTACACTCCTTATTTGGAAGGTCCTGGATCCAAACACTGTCACAAGCTGCAACTCTGGGCTTCAAGCTGACTCGAATGCAAACAAATGAATAACTTGTCACCCTGCTATATTCATCTTTATATACAGCCTATGCTCTGGAAAACTCCAGTAACAATACATTTATATACCTTTTAAGACCTCGCAGGCCGAGTTTAACATTGCACATGAAGGTTTAACAGTGGGCATCATTCAGTGTTCATCTGGATTAATATATAAATAATTAGTCAGGAAAACATCAACTTCCTAGCCCAGAGAGAGATTGCACTGGAACTGTTCAAGTGTTTTAGGTATTCAATAGGAGTTTAGCTTTTTTCCTTTTCAGAAAGAATAGCAGGAGAGAGACAGATCTGAACAGCATGTAATAAGATCTTGAAGCTGATTCACACCCACATATTGCAACTACCTCCTATGTGCTCTAGCTTGTTCAACCAACAGTAGCCTTCATTCAGCGCTTCTATCTCACAGTATAGTCGACGTGTAGCTGTGGGCGGCTTGCTAACCTTCATTTTCTGTCAACTTCAGTGAGAGGAAGGAGATGCACAATAGTAGGTGAGTGCAGTGCAGGGATGAATTATACCTGGGAAAAGTTTGACTAAGGACACCAAATAAGGTGCTAAATATCGAGGCAGATGCCACAGGCAAAGGAGATGAAACAGGTCCCAACCTTGTTTTGTGCTGTGTGTAGTCAGTCTGGCCTGACACTTCATTTTGCTATGAACTCTGGGTTGTGTTTGTGGATGATGAGGAATGAGACAAGGACAACTGCTGTCTTGCCAGACAGAGGGGATTTATTCTCTCAGGGGCTGTGTAAAACACAATAATATCAGTACAGCAACTTCAGATGACTGGGTTTCTACATGCACACTTCTACTCAGCAGGGCCTGCAGCCAACTGACTGTATGGCTCGTATGTCACTACATTTACCACATTCAGTCTTCAATTAAATCAATAAAATAAAATATGTATCATTCTGATCATATAGTTACAATATCCGTTTAAAAGCTATTTTCCCACCCACCAGTGGTAATTTTTGTATTTTATTAACATTAAGTTTAAAATGTGAACATCGAAATATACAATATGTGTATGATTTTTTATTTTTTAATTTTAGCATTTAAACATCTAAAGTAGAGAGGGAGAGGGTGCTCCACTAGTCTTTTTTGAGATTGGTAAACGATTGGTTACACAAAAAAATACACATACACACTGAAACAACTATGGCAATAAAGAACAGTATTTGAGACCTGTACAAAGTAAGATTTGCTCCTCTGTTTAGTGTTTTTACCTTGTTCTAACATGCTACTGATAGGAGCACTCATATAGCATGGATCTACAGGGCATAACATCACCAAAATGTCAAAGGTCACACAACAAAAATACAATTAACAAAATAAGAGTTCTCCAAAAGAAATATATATGGAAACAAGTATAGACAAGGAAAATAATACCAAAATATGAGCATAAATGGATAATGGATTCTTGGTGAAATATAAACCTATTACTGAACAATCTATATTTAATAAATACTAGCTCATGACTGATGTTTGTTGACTGTGTCAGATATGTTGATATAACAATGCTTGATTTTTGTTGTGAATTATTGAATGCCTTTTACTGTGAGGTGTTCCCCATTTACTCAGCTCCTTATACATATCAATATGAATATTTTACATTTTACAGGTATTTGTTTATTATTGTATCATTAATAATGTTGATTTCCATGCACTCACAGTTGTGTGTTAATCAACCATTAGTTTTTACACAACCTGCACTACAGTCACAGGTGTCCGCTGATACTTTGTGAAAATGTAATTAAGCTCTTATAGCCACAGCTGTGTGTTTATTGGCTGTTATGCAGTTTTGAGAATAATAACTCATACAATCAGAGCAGGACTGTAACTTTTGATTTTATGTAAAACAGAAATTCCAGCAAAGGAAATTATTCAGCAGTTAACAGTCTGCTAATACAATGTGTGTGTGTGTGTGTGTGTGTGTGTGTGTGTGTGTGTGTGTGTGTGTGTGAGTGAGTGAGTGTGTGTGTCTCAGGCCTGTTTAATTTAATCATTGTGTAAGGCTCAGCCAACACTTTTACACACACACACACACACACACACACACACACACACACAAGCTGTCTTTTCTACATTGTCAGCTGTAACACACCGTTGTTAACATGGTGGAGTTGTTTTTAATATATCACTGTGGATAAGTCTGTCACTCAGGTTATGAGTTTGGTCTTAAATGAATAACAAAGAAATATGCAGCTGTGAAATGATTATCCCTATTCACTAAAGCTCGAGGCTTCTCAGTGTCGTCTACTCAAGCAACTTTCGGCCTGTAGTATATCTAATAGCCCTTCCTCATACAAATGCATGTATGACACAGAATAATGAATAGCCAGTGTATGATCATTGATACTCGACTGCTGGTTATGTGTAATGCTACACACATAAGACCTGGGTCTGCAATTGTATTTCAAGAAATATTGCTTTTAAACATAGAATTACACAATACTTTGTGTAAATGTACTGTATGTGCTCAAAGAACGGGTTCACTATTTTTCAAATCTGTCTTAAAACAACAGTCAGACAGTTTTTTTTAATTTGTGAAAATGATAAGGCATTTGCAAAAATGAGACAGAAAATAAACAAGCACACACACCCCCACACACACACACACGCGCACACACACTTCTACTCATTACTCCTACTTGAGTACTACAATCACATGAAATAGTAATTAGCATCTAAATTCGTAAATCTTGAATGTGTTTCTACTGTATGCTGGTTGTTCAATGTTTTCCATTAAGGGAACTGATGCAGTCAGTTGTTATTAATTGTTAAGCTCCATTACACACAGATCTGTCTCTTTGTTGTACACCTAAACTCCACTCATTGTTACATTTTGTCCCTCTTATGACCTGTCTACAGAAAGTTGTCAATCAGTTATGTAAGTAAGAAAGCAAAGCACTGATGAAACAAAGAGTCCATCATAGCAGTTCTTGACATCCACATACCGTACTTCGAACTCTTGCCTTTGAAATTCAACCATATAAAAACCACTCGGAGATGTATTTTAACTACAAGTGGAAATGAGCTCATAAAAATAATTCCAGTCTGACACTTGAAAGCTTTGCTCTGTCATCCAATTACCATATGGTGGGGAATTTCAGTGGAAATAGGAGGGAAAAGTAAAGGAGCTTTATAAAGAAAAAGCCTGACATGGGGAATTATTTTGGCACATGTAAATAAAAAATGCATTTCTCCATGGGGTTTATCAAGCATTATCCAAGACTGTGATGCAAAGCTATTCCTCTCCATTCTCTGTCAGTCTCTCCCTGTCAAACTCTTTTTCCGAGAATAATAAGGCTATGTGTCATGCTTATATTGATGAGCTTGACCTGATGAAGATCTATCATGAATTGTGCTGTTTTTAGGTGTTCAATAAAGATGTGAATACGGTTTTGACATGCAGGCTCTACGTCAACCTTCAAAATGTCATCATGAGTGACCATTTGATCTAAGCAATGCCTGATTAATGTTGAATACACACAGATCTGGTCTTTACTCTTCAGGGAGCTGAGTTGCTAACACGCTGATGTTAAGCGGGTAATTGGCTATTTGATGTGCCAGGTTCACCACCTTAGCTTAGCTTGTAAGCATTTGCTAATAAGCACTAAACACAAAGAGCGGTATGTCATTAGTTTTGTTTATCTACTGTAATATCCATCTACTGTAATCAACGTCAAGCTGTTTCACTAAACAGCCTGAGTAAAAACTTTGACCTGCCACTACAAGAAGAAGTCAGAGAACCACCAACATCATTTGAATGTATTTACATATCTGAGGCTAATTTTGTGACAATCTATCCAATACTTGACAAGATATTTCACTCTGAACCACAAATATCTACCTCATGGTGTCAATCTATAGGCAAAGTCATTGGGATTGATCAGAGTTGCTAAAAAATGATTATAAAGCCTTTGAATTATCAAAGACTGGGCTGTATTTATTGAAACACACACATACTCACATGCAGTGAGATGAATTAAAAGTTTAATCTGTCCTTGTCAAGACGAACCACATACATCCTTTAATACCTCTGATGAATACTGAACTGATACATGCATAGTAGCTAAAGAGTTTTGTCTATAGTGGCTAGTATCAGCACAGCTCTATAATTGAATTCCAAACAGCAGTTCATTTGACTTGCACAGTACTCAATGTTATTCCTCTTCATTCTTCATAGGTTGGATATGACAAGCTTATGCTTTTCAATATTTCAATTTTGAGAAGACTCCAACTTTCAGAGGACTGAGAATGAAATGAAGCCATTTGTGACACATTAAACCAAATCCATGTCTGACATAGTGCCTGTAGCTTACTAAGCATAGCAATTTAGGTATTTGGCTCTGAAAAACCTGCTGAAATAATGTAGCTATGGCCCCTATTGTGTGATTCCCCAAGAGGCATCATGTTGATGCATTCCGCTGGTTGTCAACTGAAAGGGTACAGCACATACAAAACTGAAATCCTGAATCACCATATTTATCAACTCAAATAATGAATCATATTCTTTATGCTCCTATGCTAAACTGAACCCTGCATATGACATTCATATGATAGAACAGGTGTAAAAGTGGCAGAACAGTACAGTTAGTTGTACCACTTGTCCAACCTTTTTTGCATAATATTCTTGAGTGTTTATAGGCATGGGTAAAGTGCTCTGTCTTGCTCTGGAATAAGGTTGGACCACCTCTACCTCTAGAGCAGTGCTCAGATACTCCAGTCCAATTGGATACTGCTGTACAAATACCCTAAAATCAAAGTAATACTCTGCAACTTCATCATATACAGTAAATACCACAACTCTGTAGGTTGATTCAATACAACCTTGATTGTACTATATTTTTAATAGTTTTGTCTGAGAAAGAAAGTTCATTCTTGGAAATGGGAATGGTAGTTTCACAAAACAGTCTTCACTCTTTTCTAGTGCTTTCAACTAAAATGCATGAGTTAAAGATGGCTCAGTTGTCAACACATGACCTCAGTATGGAATTCTTGTCTTAAATGGTGCCAGCTGTCTTCAAACATCTGGACAGATCTCCCAGCACAGCCACTTTGAGGGAATTGCAAGGGGATGCCTCTGAAGTGATTTTGCAGTGCCCATCCTGGTCTTACATTAGCACAAGATTTTCATCGTCCAGTCCTTGTACATGCTTGCCCAGAATACCTGTGGGTATGTTGCATCTCCCTCTCTCTGTCCACCTCCTCTATGTGACTAAATTCCAAACTTGGCTCTTGTAATGACAGCTGAACAAATGTCAGTTCACTGACTGTGAAATGGTTGAAAACACTGGAAAAATGGAAGCATGGTTTGAAAACTCATATCTTATACTTAACATTGTGAAAATTTGGAAAAAAAAGTTTGCTGTTCTTCCAGGGCTTGGTCCTCATCAGAACACAGTTAGATTAGATTTAGAGATTAATGCAGAATGTGTTGAGATTAGAATCAACACTTTTTACAGTTTCTTAGGTAAACATCAGAAAAATCTGTGGGTGACCTAAACAGGTAGTTTAAAGTGTTCAAGCCTATAATTATGTGTTCAATCAATCAATCAATGTTCAATTGTAACAATCTGGGAAAGGAACATCATTCTTTCATTGGACTACTTGTAACTATAGCACTTTGAGATTGATCAGGATTGAGAAGTTCAGTACAAATGAAATGTTTTATTATTTTTATTATTTTATTATTTAACTCATAATCATGTACAATCTGTGACAAACCAAGAAGGTTGGCAACCCCTACTGCTGCAGGATTCATAATCATAAAATTCTCTACTAGCCAATATGAGAATATTTTCAGGGCTCAAAATTTCATGTTCATAAAGTGGAAACATAAAGACAAACTGATCCTTTACATTATGTAGACCATGGGCTGTGCAAAACTATCAAATATATGTATTACTCAACACAAAGGTTACATACCGTATAAGTCTAAAATACACCCTTTCTCTGAGATAGTAAAACTCCTACTTTTGCCAGAGGTAACATTATAGAGCCGAGAGCTAACAGTAAGTATTTCATATTATGTAGGAAGGAGAAATGAATAAAAACCCAATGTTATAAAAAGAATAAATATTGTCTTTGGACTCAAGCCTCCATCAGTAATTTCAAATAAGCTATTACACTGTTACGTGTTTTTAATATGGGGAAAAATGCACAGTATTTGTATCACCCTAACAAATATGGTTTGGTTGGGTTTGATCCTTGTATTATAGGGAACGCTGGAGCTCTTTCATCCAAAACCAGTAGTGAATTGGGAAGGAGAAGAGAACAGAGGAAAACTGAGGGTACAGTGAGTATTGCCTTTAAAGCCTGAAACATGAATCACTTTAAAAAGGCCCACCGAGACATAAAGAAATCGCTGCAACACCAGCATGGACACACACACGCTGAGAGTATTCGTGGGTGAAATTGTACCATAGAAGAAAGAATGATTGTTTAAAAAAAACAGCTAGGTTCTTTTTCCTTGTTTTCTTAGTTCTCTTTTGTACTTTCATTGTTCTTTGCCCTCTCCTATTCTCTTTTTAACTGCCTTGCTTTGCCTTTTTCTTTCTCTCTCTAGTTCTCTGTATCACTTTGTATTTCACACACCTCATACATTCCCTAGATATCAGTACAGAACGCTGAGCAGGATCTAATCAGAGTCATATTTAATAAATAAGGAGTGACGTCTTTAGGAACACATTGACACATGGGAGTTGGGATAGGTGAGGGTGTGAAGGGAGGAGGCAACTGGGGGGGGGCTGAGTACAGGAAGACAGGAAATTGTGGTACAAGCAGAGAGTAGAGCTAACACGTATTTCATGTCACATATCTTTAAGTCCAGCTAAAACTAAATTAAACTTTTTCTATCTACTGCAGCGTACATATCTGCTCTGTAAATCAGTGTTCACAGTGGGCTGGTACTCACTAGTATGCAGTACCAGCACTTCTATGTTTTACTATTTTGGTACCTTCTCACTAGCTGCTGGTATTTGATGTGCTGCACTTCTAGCCTGACAGTTGCTAATGACAAGGCTAGCATTGAACAAAGCATAGATTCCAAACTCCTTGCCCTCAAAAGCACATATTTTGTTCTATGGAGGATGGTGGAATACACAAATGGACTACACAGCTACAGCAGGCTGAGCAGGGACAACAATTGGTGAGTGAAATATCCATAATTAGTCTTTATTAACATAAACCCGCAGTGCGGAACTTTTACATATAAATGAATGTCTGTTACATTTAAGCCCTTGCCAAACGGATTCACACAATACTGATTAAGCCTGCCAGGGAAATCTCTGCATTTCACAGTATGTGGACTTGCACTGTCCATTAATTCTGTCATTTCACAGGGGTTGTGTGATGCTCAAAATAATTTATCCACTACTTTACAGCCGTAACAGTAGGTTATGGCCAGTGGTGTACAGACATACTGGGACACATCCCGGTGGGCCAGTGGACCATCAAAACAGTGTTGTAGACTGTTAAGTTTGTATTTGAATAGGCTTTGTAATGTTGTAGACCACCAAGTCTTTTTTATGTTTATGTTATTCCTGTGTAAGAAAGACATGGTACTGACACAGTGTACCTGACCTGTTGCTGTCTGTTGATGGTAGTGCTGAACCGTTCCTCAGTCAGTGCATGTAGAGTGCAGCGTGCTGTCCTTGGTGCTGAAACATTTGAACATGGCTGGCAACTAGTTTTCTTGTTTTTGTTCTTCAGAAGAAGCTTTTCTGACAAAGGGACTTTATTGTATATTTTTTAGACATAGGATAGGATAGGATAGATTAGCTATTTTACATAACAGGCTTGCATGTCACCAGATTCATCTCCATGATGACCAGAAAAAGCTTGTAAGTGAAGTTTGTGTGGTGATCCTTTGGTCAAACTACTATTTCTAAGATCAAAAATGAACTTTGATGTTTAACATAAATGTTGACATGCATGCATATTGTGAGGCCATGCCTCATCTGTTCACACAGTTTTGGAAGCACAAATTCTAATAATTACTAGTTTATATTGCAAGCCAAACATTTGTTTCACATAAATTAACCAGCAGGACATCAAGACTACAGGCTGCTTTAACATTCTGCCTCATTGGACATTTTTTCCCCCTGAATTTCTCTTGCTACTTATGACTATTTTTTTATGTTATCCATTGCTATATGTGATCCCTGCTGTATTTTGTGTGTTACTGGCTACTTTTTGCTGCATCTCTGTCTAAGAGAATCAAAGAATAGCATTAAAGCTCCTGAGCGCAGTGACAAGAGAGGCCTGCTATGATGCCCCCCATGCCGTAAACCATTATGCTGTCTAGTGGATTACTACTGTGCAAGTCTTGTTATAAACCTCCAAGACACACACACACAAACATACACTGATCCAATAATAAGTGAGTGAGAGCCTACAAGACCCCAACATAGACAGAGAGGGATTGAAAAGTAAGCACTGAGGGAGGATGAGAGAGAGACAGATAGAGAGAAAGAGAGAGAGAGAGAGCGAAAGAGAGAGAGAGAGAGAGAGAGGAGATTCATTAGCAATCTGTGTTTGTACATAACAGATACGTACATGTCCTGTTAGAAAATCCTGGAGAGAGAAGGAGGAAACAGAACCAAAAAGATTAGCCCTAAAATCTGTGAAGAACTAATAGTAGCTCAACGGTAAACCAGCAGGATTTTCACAGGGAGTTGGTTTTATGGAGCTGAACAGGTGTCTGCTCATGTTTTCTGCTGGGACACAAAAACTCAAGTGCCATTTTGTGCTTTGCGAGGAGGTAATGCTGTGCAGCCAGGCCAATACTCAATAGGAGTGGGGTCTAGTTTTCTGCACAAACAAGTCAAGCATAAACTAAAAAAAAATTTTGCTTGTGACACGGCCAAGGCCAAAATGACCATAATGCCCTCCAGGTCTTTTTGCTATAATTTAATCATTTCATGGCTTATAACTTTCTGGAGACAGTGTTTGTGAATGTGTACGTGAACGTATGTGGGGTGCAGTAGAGTGAAGTGGGGCATGTAGCTACAGCTTGCTAAATCAAATTTGTGATAAGGAACATTAGGCCTCATTCACCAATATCTTAAGTTTTTTCTTAAATTTGTTCTTAAGAAAGGTCCTAAATTCTGCTCTTGAACCGCAGAATTTTTTTGAATGGTTCTTATAATGGTGAATTCCATTGTCCTCCTAAGTTAAACAGAAATTGAAAAGAAAACTTGAAAGAAGTCAAGAATGCTCAAACAAAAGTCTGAAGAGGGTGTAGCACCGGACTCCAAATTGTAAAAGACCATCAGTTGTTCTAAAGTGGAGGTGTTGCTGCAGGAAGTGAACACCAAATAAGCTGTCATATGTAGTAATGTCAGTAGTGGATATAAAATAACAGAAAATTTGCATGAGATGCTATTACTCATTCAGTGAATGCTGTATTCGGAGAAGGGCACACAGCTGATGTAGTAAAACAAAATGGTTTGATCTTAAATCTGAGCCAAATAAAATATTGCCAAACATAGAGGAGAGCAGAGGGGCTATTACTGATGAGACAGCGGTCTCGGGTGTGCCATCAGCTGAGCATATGGACACAGGCCCGGGCCCCATGTCAGTGGTTTCATCTCCTGGGCCATCTTCTATTTCAGAATCAGACATTAAGCTGGCATTTCAGGATCAATACAATTTGATGGTACATTTTATCTAAAAGCTGTAGTTGTAAAACCATGGAACATGTGACACATTTAACATGTAAACAGCAGTGTGTAAAACCTAAAGGCAGGTGGATTATTTTTGGGAGTATTTTTTCTTCAACGTTTTTAAAAATTGTTACCTAAGCACTTAGTTTGTATTCAAAATGTAAACATTTGCTTTTGCAGTATAGACCAAAATTGCATTATTGAAACCCCCCAAAATGAAACTTCCCGCTTAGGCAACCACCCTCTGAGGAGTACTTTGAGGTCAGAGTATGCAGAGGCACAGTGTGAGGGTGAGGGTGTCTTTCAATTTCACCGGCAAAAAAACAGTCCCATGAACACAGAGCTGTGATGCACACAGCCAGTCATTAACAGCATTTCCAGTAGCCTTCTCTATAGCTAAAAATAAATTGAGGTTTCAAACACAACATCATATCAATCATGATTTTTCCTCATCACGGGTGGTCACAAAACTGTCATTTACTTACATGTAAATGACAGTTTTGTGACCACCCGTGATGAGGAAAAATCATGATGAGCAAGGTAACAGGATTTAGTCTACAGGGTCATGTATATGCTCAGGACATCACATTTTTTATTCCACCGTGGTAATTTTTAAACCACTTAATGATAGATAAATGTTGGCTCAAATATAAGACTGGAAGTTACGTTTGGAAGATGAGAGGTCATATTGTTGCTAGGCTAATGTAATACTTTTAGGGTGTTAGCCAAACCTACAGGAGTTTCTGACAGCTTGCACAACTTGTCTTGGAAGAAATACATTTGTGACCAATGAAAAAGAGTCAAAATCATATCTGGACATCTTTACTACAGAAACAGACCAGGGGAACAAATCATCTGTCAAACAGCCAAGAATTACTGCTGTCACAGAAAGTCATGATGAGGAGCTCAAAAAGACAGCCTGAAAAATTCAAACTGTCAGAGAGAATCATTCTGACCACTTTCAAGAACCTGACAGGAGAGTGTGTGAGTATGTGACTGATGGGCAAGCAGCTAAAAGAGTGAGATTTACATTATGCTGAAGTATTTCATGTGTCATTTGAAAGAGGAAGGACTCCCAAGATGATGACATTCAATATTCAAAATGTATTCCGGACAACAACAACAACAACAAAGTGTTTTCACCAGCTAGTTACTAACTTTGTCTGTTTGCTGTTTGGTGCTGGAAAGGTAGTGTTCAACGGCAGAGTTAGTAATAATCATCTGTGGGTTCATCACATTTGACCCGTTGTTCACATACAGATATTAATTAGTGCATTAGCTGGCACTGTAGCTACCTAGTCAGCCAAAACCAGCTTGCTATCCAGCTAGATTAAACCTTTAATAAAATAGCATTGTTTTAAATTGTAGAAAAAGAAAGTACTTGGCCAGCTCCATGTTAATGTAAAAAGTAAAAAAAAAACAAAAAAAAACATTTATTTCATTACACACTGTAATTTTAAAGCCTCAGAGTGAAGTACAGAGTTTAAATGATGGCTAAAATGGTGGTAAATCATCATGTACCTCCTACTGAATACTTATTCTTGTTCAGAGCTTACTGATACTTCACTTTGACCTGAAAACTGAATATTATATGAACACCAGTAGCTATAAGCAGCAGAAGTAGCAAATCCTGCCCACAAGCTAATGTTCACTTTTTTGAGACTGTATAATTTTATTGCGAGAATACAATATGATGAAACTGAGGTCATGCAGAGAATTCCCACTGCTTGACAACGCAAACATTTATAACAAGAACTTTACACAGAGGCAATATTCTTTATTAAAAATTGATTTCCTAAACAATTATGTGATAAGAATTTCAATTCTGTGGACATTTTTTAGATCTGGTCATCAAGACCAATCACTGGACAATTATTTGCTCATGTGTAGGTCTCAAATTGATCTAGCATGTGCAATGTTTCCCAACACAGAGTTTCTTCCTTATTGCCATGGTACAACTTGGGACCGAGGTCATTTGTTGGTTTGTAGAATGACCCCTCAGATTACTTCCTTCAACCAACAACAGTTTATAATGTATGGCCGGCTGCACCTCTCAGTTGCCTTTACCCTCTGTCTGAGTGCAGTATTCTCACCAGCACCACTGACATTGATGGCTATACATAACCTTTACCATGGAGGAGAAAGATTTTCACCCACACCCAGCCCTTCACAACCTTGAAAGGAAAATAAAGGTGGGGAATGTGAGGAAATAAATCAGAGGCACCTTTGGGAAAGGGAAATCAAACAGAGAGAGGAGTGAGAGTGACTAAAGGAGAAGATATTTCAAAGACTTAATCCAGTGTCTGGACATCTACCCTCAAAAAGAAGAGTAGTGAAGTAACATTAAATAAAACAGAGTGGCAGTTGTTTCAAGAACTGGCTAGATATTCTGGACATCCTGGGCAACCTTGTGCAAATAGAAGGTGGCTGATGCCTGAAGTGGGTTTGAATGAGTCTTTTACTATTCTATCCTCGACCTACTCGGCTGTAGCTGTGGACCTCATTGTCTTTGACCTACAGAAAGTTAAGATATGTCTCCCAGCCTAACTATTTAAGTCTCTGGGCCTCTTACATTCTCCTGCTCCCCCTCCACATCCACAGTTAAGGAGTTCTCCCAAATCCTAAATTGTAAGTAACAGAAGTTACTTGTCTGTAACATTCCTGGCCAGCATCTCTCAAATCCAAAACTGCCTACAAATTATACAACAAATTTGTTGGCTAAAAAGAGACACTTGAGCTGCCTAATGGTCTGATCCAATCAGCATGATATAACATAAACCGTTGTTGTAATGAGGCCATTAATTAAGCTACTTCATGTTTTAATATGAAAGAAATCTGTTTCACTTAGCACACATGGAGTATCAATATAGGCCTCCTATCTGGAAGCATTAATGACTTCAAGTAGTTTCAATAAAATAATTTTATCCTCAGTAATATGCTCATTTATGCACCGCAGTGCCCTGTAGTGTACAGTATATCAGATAATCGCCACTACGTGATACCTGCAGTGTGAGGATGAAGCTTCTGTCATTTATTATCTGTCTTGACTGGTTGTATTCACAATAATGTGTCAACAGAGACAGAGAAATGTCACCATGGCTCTATAGGAGAGAGAGAAAGAAAAATACTATAACTTAAGATATAAGTTAAATTTTATCATGTCTGTGTGACTGAGGAAATTCTCATCATTTAAAAGGAGAAAACCCTAAAGGGAGAAGAGAAAAAAGTCCCAAATCTCTGTTAAGAAGCTGCTATCTCCAGTGTGCCTTACATAACTGGGACTGTTTTTTATTGTCAAAATTAAAGGAGTACTCCATCAAAAATCTATATTTTTTGTATTACAGGATTAGTCTAGTTATATTCACAGTTTTCCCCATGGAACCCTGTGCAAATACCAAAACTAGCAATTTACTAATTTTCAGTTCCAACCAGGGACGTTTGCTGCATGTCATACCATCTCTCACCACTTGAGTGTTCAATAAAGGTGAAAATGCCCCCCAAAAAAGAAGTATTATCTGCCACAATATTGACCTTTCACACAAAAGTATCGCAGCAAGATGCCTTGCTTCAACACACCAAAAAGCACACTTATATCAGAGAGGTGCCACAGATTTTGAATGCTAGATGTGCTTCTCAGTCTGCTACAGTATGTAACAGTATGTTTTAATAGTACAGACTTTATTGAAGACAGTATCAATAATGAAAGCAGTAAGACTACTTATGAGCCAACTGTTTCATCACAGTCTCAGATTTAGTCCATCCATGAAAAGGCAAAACCTATAATTGCTAAGCAGATGTCACCATTTTGATTTTATGAACTGCTTTGAATCAGGGAACCATTTTCAACACAACTGCTTAATATTGTGCTTTAGGAAGTTTTGTTTCCCCCATCACCAACTCAAAGTCAAGAACGTGTAAAGTGCAAAAAAAATGTGACAAAGGTCCATAGAAACCTCATCACAGTGCAACTTGCATGTTTATGCGAAGTGACATTGGTGCTGGCCTTTGCCCTTTAGAGTCATACCTTCCCATTCCCTTGAATGAGAAAGTGTGTTCAACTTTTGATTGGTACTGTAGGTTGCGCACTCCACAAACACACACTACTTACCTGCAAGTCTCTAATTTATTCTGTCCAGCCAGCAAAATGTGGGCTATTGGTTCTTCTACTTGTGTAGTTAATGTAAATTGCCATCATTGCACCCTACCCTTGTAGCATACAGCCTCTGGGGATACAGTATGTTAGAATAGTTAAAAACAGAGCACATCAAGCATACTAACTGGCAAACAATTATATTTTCTAATAATTTAGGTATATATACTGAACTCATACCCACAAACCACTAACCCCACCCAAGAGAGTTGGGTTTCCAAGAGACGGTTTTGCCTGATAAAATGACAGTGAGAGATATAAGTTACAATGTCAGAATGTATGTCCTGCCAACTTTGAAATATTTCAAATGCCAAAAATACAGACATATTACAGCAGGGTATAAACAGAATTATGAATTATGAGGATGAGACAGAGATGAAATTTGTTACTTATGGAAGTGAACATAGTGTGGCCTATGGTGGCTGTGAAGTGAGAAAGAAGACAGTGACGTTAGAGAGAAAATGGATATATCATATGTAGAACCAGTAAATATGGTTCAGTGGGAGCAAAGAGTGGGGAGGAGAGAGGAGAAAAAAAGAAATATCAGAGAAGGAACAATCAACTGAACAACTTGTGACAAAGAGTCAGATGGGAGATGCAAATATATTGCTTTTAAATAAAGAGAATTTTACGTATTTCATGGCTGAAGTAATTAACTGCATGTTCCATGCAAGAGGGAGCGCCGAGAAGATTAAAACAATTGTAAAGAGTGCAGCAAGATATTTAAATATTCAAGGAATATTTGGGATGGATGGCTTAAAAAAACAGGAACAGTTAAAGAATCGTGCTCACAGGATTAGTTTTACTCATGCTAGTTCTTCAGTGGAATGAATGAGGAGTCTGCTGTTGAATGGCCAAGGGGTTAGAATGTAAACCTGATAAAATATATGTAGAAGAGACATGGCTAAAACCTAATTTAGATTTTGTGATTTAAGGATGTGTGTGCATGAGAAGAAATCAAGAAGGGGGTAAAAGCTAAAAGGAAGTATTGGAGAACATTTTGTGATTCCATAAGGAGAAACACTCTGATTAACCAAGTTTGGAGAATGATAAAGAAAATGAGGAGAGTAAGATGGGAGTGGGAGTACATAGTATTGGAATATAGTTGGGTTCTGGCTCGTGAAGATGAAGCGAAAGCAGATATGTTAGCTAAGTCATTGATTGAGGTTCATAGTTCTGGAAATATGTTAGAAGAGGGGATAAGAGAAAGACAAAAAATAAGTGAAAGAATGAAGAATTGCTGGAAGGAGGGGAAGAGAGGAATGGTGCAATTAATGCTCCCTTCACAATAGAAGAAGTGAAAGTGGTTATATTTAAATCAGGACTACCTGCTCTGGGAAAAGATCAAATCTGTTATACCATGTTGAGCCATCTGTCTGATGAAGCATTATCGGTCATATTACATTTACATAACAAGGTTTGGTAGGAAGGAAAATTACCACAAAGTTGGAAACAAGCAGTTATAGTACCCATCAGCAAACCACCAAAGAATCCCACCAATCCATCTAACTACAGACCAATTGCACTGACTTCCCACAGGTCAAAATTATGTTATGTATGATCACAGAAAGACTAACATATTATTTGGAAGTAAGGAATCTTAGATCTAAACATAAAAGTGGATTTAGAAAAGGGAGGGAAAGAATGGATCTGATATTATGCCTGAAATCAGTTTGCAGAAGTGAATAAGGAGGTAGTGGTAGTGGTATTTTTTGATGAGGAAAAAGCTTATGATTTATTGTGGAAAAAGATTGAGAATGTCAGGTAAAATGTTCAGATGGATGAAGGAATTTTTGTATGGATACCCTATAAATGTGAGAGAGGGAAGAACTTTTTCAGCAAGCCATGTTGTGGATAATGTCACAAGGAAGGTTATAAGTCCTTTGTTGTTTCAGTAATGATTCTTGATGTGTATGCTAATATTGGGCAAGGCACAGGGATATCTTGGTTCACGTGATTTCAATTAGGCTCACCTGTAAAGTACATATTCATAAAAACTATAAATATGTTTAAAAAGGTTTTAAATGTGATGAGATGTTTAGTGGGAACAGAGTGGGAGGCTGACAGGTCTTTGAAAGCGATATACAGCTGGGTGACAAATTAAAGGAGAAACCAGTACAGGTCTCAATGTTTGACCCCTACAGTGAGGGGATCTTGTGGCTCTGTTATGCTGTGAGGGGCATTTTGGTCCCCTTAGAGGGAAGAGTCACTGCAAATCAATACAGTTGTTGTGAGTGATCACCTTTATCCTATGATGAGACATTTCTATTCTGATGGGAGCGGTCTCTTCCAGGATGACAATGCCCCAATTCACAGGGCATTAGGGGTCACTGAGTAGTTTGATGAGTATGGAAATGATGTGAATCATAAACGACGGCCTTCACCAGATTTCAAGCCAGTTGGACACCTATGGGAGATTTTGGACTGACGTGTTAGGCAGTTGCTCTCAACCACCATCATCAAAACACCAAATGAGGGAATGTCTTTTTGAAGAGACAGCGGCAGTAGTAATCCCTGAGTTTAATGTTGAGTGTGAGAAGAGACTTACTGATGATATATCTGTTTTTGCATGTGGAATGATGGCCATGGTTATTGCCTTGCAATGGGTAGAGGATGTCAGGCCAGAGAGAGTGGTAATTGCATCAGATTCGTGTGCAGCATTAATGAGTTTTGCAACTCCAGGTGCAGAGAGGATTTATTGTCTGAAGTACTGCAGTCATTATTCAGAATTCACCAAATGCGATTGTCTGTTAGCTTTGTGTGGATCTCTGCTCATTTTGAATAGATGGGGATGAGATGGCGGAATAAGCCGCAAAAAGGGCTTGAAGAGTGGGAGTAGTCACATTAATGTAGTTAATAGTAAGTTAGAAGCTAAAGTGATGATTAAGCGGTTAATCGAAAAGATGTGGCAGAATAGATAGAACAAAGCAAAGGAAGATATATTTTTTAAAAATAGTTGGGAGTACAGGATCTGAAGGACAAAATAGGAAAGAGGAGAGAGTTACAACAAGATTGAAGAATGGTCATACTGGTCTGAACAGTTCCCTCTATGTGATTGAAAAGTATAATAATGGAAAGTGTCAATATCGTGGAGAGAAAGAAACAGTGGACTATGTTTTATTGTATTGCCAGAGGTATGTTTCAGAAAGATCAATTTTAAAGAAGGCACTAAGAAAGATTGGCATGGAAAATATCAATAATATCCTGAAAAATCTTATGCTTAATAGTGGTTGTTTTTGTTATATATTGTGCTACAATGTAAGAATTGTTTGTGGGATAGTGACTCATAATGAATGTGTATAGTGTAAAAAAGTATGTGCAGGGAGTTCAAATATTTTTAAGAACAAAATCATTTCAAATATTCACACTTCAGACTCCTCGTCTTCCTGCTCTCCAGCTTTGGAGAGGTAGTTAACATGCAGGTAGACCTGTTTGCATGGCATTGACATTGCTGGCATGTGAAGGTACCTTGTAGCCGGTTTAACAAGATTTGGGTACACTGCTGCCCATGTTGCCCAGTAAATTAATGGGTCTTCTCCTCTGGAGAGGTAGGGCTCTGCCAAATATCTGGACTTCCACCATGGCTTCAGCTGTGACATCTGTAATCTTTTGTGTTGAGCCTGCATGGGATCACAAAAGAGAGAAGATATAAAATTGAGGGCTTTGGGGAATTATTTCTGTAAGCGTGTGCAACTCACTAACTCAGATGTCCAAAAGTCCCACAGGTTGTCAGAAGCCTCTTCCCTTGAAAGCCAAAGTGCTTCCTCTGTTGAAAGGGACTGAAGAAAACAACTTTGAAGAAACTCTGGTGTTTGATATAGCCTTTAAATGAACAATAGAGATTCCACTCTTATGGATACAGTGCATTCTGTTGTTACCTTGGTAGCCACATCTTGTGCATGTGTTTGACTACCAAAAGTGAGAGTTTGAAATTTAGGGTCAACAATTGTTACAAGTGCCAGGACACACTGCTTTTGGTGTTTGGGTAGTGCTGCAGGATTTGGTCCAAAGGAATCACTACTGGTTGTATCAGAGCTGAACATTTAACTGAAAGCTTATCCTGGACCATTCATATTATTAGAATGACCTTCGAGGTGGACACCTTCTTTTCCTCCAATTGCTCAGTTGATGCTCAAATGAAGGGCTGCTTAGAGGTATGTTAGCAATGCTTTTTTACAACTAGATTCAAATTGTGAACAAACCAAGGTACATTTCATACTTTGAGTTACTTAGCCTTCACATCTGCTGCATTCACAGTGATGAGAGAGTGGATTTTCTGTTTGAGGTTGCACTCATTAATCAGAGGCTCCTTTGCATCCCTCAAATTATCTTGTAACATTTTTGGATCCCGTAATGTGGACCCAAAAGCAAGCCACTTAAGGGCAACAGTAACACACAAAAAGTTCTTTACTTGGTAACAAGCAGAGGTCAGCAACAGGCAATCAATCAGTAATGGCAAACAGAAACAGGCAGGAACAAGCTGGGGTCGGTAACAGGGAAGCAGAAAACAGCAATGACTGCTGGAACACTATGACTAGAAAGTACATAAGATGATCTGGCAAACTCCTGGGGGAAAGGGGCTGGTAATGTACTTAGGTGGTGATGAGGGAATGGGAAGCAGGTGTGCATGTGGGTGGGGCAGTCAGATGATGGAAGGGGCAGGAAAACAGGGGTGACTGCAGGGCAAGTGGGAGTAGCAGGATCTGAAATAACATGAGAGGTTAGTGATAGAGAAAACAGAAATTTTGTGACGCCTAAGAGAATTCATGAAAGCTGAAGTTCCTCATTTACATAATGCCAAGTGATGTCCACATGTCCGCTGTCAAAGTGCCTCACTCTTTTTCAGCTCTGCTATGCCCTTCTCTTTGGCTTCATTATATATTTTTTCTCTGTCACACTCTTCAAGGCTTGTGGATACAGTGTATACAGCACCAGTCAAAAGTTTGGACACACCTTCCCATTCCCATGAATGAGGAAGTGTGTCCAAACTTTTGACTGGTACTGTATATGCGGTACACCTTGTTGAAAAAAGGCTTTGAAGCCTTTATCAACCACCACACAGAAAATGAATGGGCAGCCAAACAATCAAATCAACCAAAGCCTCTTCCAGTTCAGCTTTCCATCCTTAAAAACAGACGGAAAAAATATGCATACATACATACATATCTTTTTCTCTTTATTATTTTTGTTATGTATATTATTAAGTATTACCTCTGCTTAGTAATATATAGAAATAAGACATATACATATTAATAATTAGGCCTACCTTGTCAAATTAGGCTGGATTCAGACCAAAAACGTTAATGCAAGAGGCTTTGTTGCTTTTTGCTGCAGAACTGATGTCTGTCTGAGTGGCGCCTTACTCCACCAGCAGCAGCAATGTCAGCAGGAAGAGCAGCTGTGTTGGGTGTAATCTCAGGGTGCTTTGAGCAGAGGTGCCTCAGCATTGAAGAGGTATTGTTACTGGAGGCCAGCTCTTGAGCGCAGATCAGACACTTGCCTTTCGGGGACTAATCAAGTCAAAGTGCTCCCACACATATAATCTTGCTCTTTTCGATGGCATGGCCTCCATGGCCTCGTCTACTCGCTCACTAATACATACAACATATGCTCAATCTTTCAGTAACTGTTGCACAGTGTTAAAATTTCAACCAACAACCGTCAACAAGCTAATTCTCTGTTGGTCTCTCTGTATATGGATGTTACATGTGTGTATCAATCACTGTGTAAACTGTGTATCTGTAGTAGGTAAATGTGCATAATCTAACACTAACCATACCTAAATCAAACTCTCACTGGAGATCTCTCAATTAAAACTTTGCATATGCCCTCTTTCAAGCATTGTGGGAGAGTAACTAGGCTTCATGTGGGGTGGTTACACGACTATTTTGTGCAATAAAGCGAGGCATCAAAACATCTTGCCATGATACTTCCGCTTTGAAAGGTCGATGCTGTGTTGAGTGGTCTGCTTTGAGTTTAACATCACGGTCACTGACAATTTTTCATTATTGTCTAACATTTCGTAGGCCAAACCATTAACAGGAAATAAACAATTGGGAAAATAATGGACAGATTTATTGGTAATGAGAATAAGTGAGTTGCAGTTTTCTACAATGGTTGAAAAATGGATTACGAATGCAGGAGTGGGTTGAAAAGTTTCTATGGATAATGCAGGAAGAAATCCATCAGAACAAGCAAAGATTTCTTTCTCCAACAAGACCCTTGGCTGACCAGAATTCAATACAGCTACAGGATATCTTGGTTTGAGTTGAGGAAGTAATGGTAAGAGAAAGTGGACATAACAAAAAAAGGTAAATTGCACCATTTCATAACAAAATTGTTATTTAAGTGCATTGAACATTACAGATTGATTTTCTATAACTTCTATATCTTCTGGTCGAATTTTCCTCCTGCCTGCAAGGTCGACCACCAGGCCGGTTTCATCAGAACGTGTCCTAATCTTCCAGTGAAAGCTCCACGCTTTGATATTCTTGTTTCTCTCATTGCATCTCCCATAGCGGTCGGCAGCCCAAAGAAAAACACAGGCTGTGCTTGTGAGAGCGGAGCTGGTGAAGGTTAGATGTTGATTCATGGATCTGCTCGATATGATGCCTGCTCATCTAAAAGTATCTGATATCGACTGTTTGTTCTCCTACACTGTCTGACTGGTAAACCTGGCAGATGTGTGGTGTGACTGCATGAAAGCTTTATTACTGTGGGTGTGGAATGTACTGCTGTTTGTGTGAGCTGTTTGTAAGTCTTTTGTGAGTGTGTGTGTGTGTGTGTGTGTGTGTGTGTTATCAGTGTGAGATCATGTTGAAACATCCAGAGCCACAGGACACTAGTTTCACACAAACTTCCAAACACTGCACCTAATCTTGATTCAAGACTTCATCACATTAGAATCTGGCAATATCCTGGTGTAAGTTAACATATGGACTTTCCTCTCACTTCTTTCTTTGCTCCATGCATCCATCATCTATTTATTGCCCAATCACTCTCTCCCCCCATCACTCTATGCATTTATTCCATTGTTCATAGGAGAGAAATAAAACTTTGCGGCCTCCAGAAATTCATTCGATCCCTCCATCCAACTGCCTGACCATTCTCTCTGCCTCATCCCTGAGGATAAATCGCGAGCAGGGAATATATTCCCTTCATCATGGAGGATTTAGGAGACCATCTCAAGTTAATGAGGGGTTTTAAAAGTTAAGAGAAAAAGAGAGCAGACGATGATAGAAGAGTTATTTAAGAGGAAGAAAGTGTGTGCAAGTACAGAAGAAGACTGGGGTTGATGTATCGTTACATGCTGTGTCTTTTCAAACGGAAATCAGGAGTTGGCCCAATGTTGCACTTGTATTCCCATACTGTAATTGATTCCTATCCATTAATGGAACATTGCAGTGAGTCAGGAGGCCACTATATTCTCATTCTTCATTCAACTAGGCGGTCAATATAACACACATGATGCTCATTCTTTCTCTATACTCCAGTGATCAATCTCAACACTCCTGCACCACCTGCTGTTTTGCCTTCTAGCCTCCTCGGTCACATCAGCATCTAGGTGTGGTTTCACTAGATTTATGTCTATGTGCTCATGTTGATTCAGTGTGGTGTATCTCTGCTAGCCCTGCTGGGGGTGTGTGAGTCAGTGTCCGGCTTGCTTTCAAATTGTTCCAAAGCATAACATGAGCAGATCAGTACCACTAAATTCAAATGTGTATCATGTTGGAATTAGAGTCTAAACATTGAGCGTCAGAAAAAAAGAGAATAATTGGATAAAGTCTTAAAAAAGATATAGTAAAAGAGGAGAATGATAAAATAGTGGATTTGGTTGTGTATTTTAAATACAGAGCATATTAAAAAGATGAGAAAAGATGACATTTTTAAAAATCTTGTGTTCACAACGTAATATAAGTTCTACATTATTATCTTGCATGCACAAGATCAGAAAAAAATCGTTTTAGTGACAAGTGATAATGGAGAGAATACTGTATTAAGATAGACTGTGAAGACAGAATCAGATGATATCCTTTCTTGTTTATGTGCACAGTCTTCATTGTGATGAAGCTGGGATGTAATAGTTGCACATTGTCCCAGCTATGTTTGAAATATAATTACACTAAAAACTCAAAGGCTTTTTAGCATTTAGGGCTGATGATGCGTGAGAGGTTTATGGAAATATGATTCAGGCTTCCAGTGTTTAATTTTAGCTTTCGGATGTTTCCATAATTACACCATATTGATGCTTATTTCAGGTTAATGATGCGCTGAAAATCTGGCTTAGACTTATTTTGGCGCTGGCACTTGGAAATGCACAATTGTCTCCAGAGAGAAATGATTGGACAGGTCTACAGAGAGAGAGAAAGAGAGAGAGAGAGAGCAAGAGAGATAGAGAGAGAGAGAGGGAGAGAGACAGAGGAAGGAGAGATCTCCCAATTGGGTGGGACAACAAAGTCATACAGAGGAATAATTTTGGTTGGGCCAGATAAAAGAGGAAAAAAATCAGTGCCAATATCTACAGATGGTTATAAATGTCATTTCTGTGAGTCGGTCATTGATTTAGAGTCTGGTCAGTTCTGTGTTCTGTGGTGGCCATGTTAGTGATGCTGTCCTGTTCAGTGACGATGCTCAGTGACTGGTGATTGTTTATCAAATTTTAACAGACTCTTTTTGTTTTGGCTTTGAATTTGACAAAAGCATGTTGTGTTGCAGCTGTCAGGCTTTAGTAGATTATAGAGAGAGTCAATCAATGCTTGCCCCAGCAGCTACAGACGCAGATTAGTGTATTTAATGTGATCCACATCTGAAAATGATCTTTATTTTTAGAGATTTGCCAGATTATGCACCACTGCAGTGACAACAATCCTGCAAAGTGAACACAAAGTCAATAAATGGAAAAATAAGGCAGAAAGGATACAGAGACAGCAAGATTACAGGGAGCAATGAATACAAATTTGATCCTTTCACTTCTATAAAACACTCGCAAAGGAAGTATGCCTCTGAATGAAATATAAATACATTAAATGATGTTTATGAAAAAATTACAATAAAGTCAGTGTCTGCCTGTTTATTTCTGCATATTTAAGAACCAGGTATCAACACTGGCTACTGTTGATGAGAAAAGAAATGATCAAACTTAATTGGAAAATTGAAGCATCTGTAGACAAACAGTATTGAATGGATATTCACTCAGGTCTGTGTAAGTGTTAGTCAAAGAGTAGTGATGATTGCCTAATGTTGGTCAGAACATAAGGATACTCCACTTTACAGACCTCACTCCTGACAGCACAGACAGACATAGTTGAATGGTGTGGTAGACAAAGGTGTAGCAGACAAGTAGAAGTGCCAAAATAGAAGAAGCAACCAGATTTACAGTATATAACTTAAATGGCTTATTCTCAAAATTGTAGATAAATTCTCTTACAACATGGTTACTGTTGCACATGTCCTATGTAAAAATAATCAACAAATCAAAATGGAACTACTTTAAACAATTTAAAAATGCAAACAATAAAGAAAATATACAAGCTGCTCCTTTAAACCAGTGATAACTGATTTTTTTTGGCCACTTGGGGGAAGCAGAAACAAGTCGATACTTTTCAGTTGATATGACAAACTTATTAGCAAGCAAAGTTGGTTATTTTCAGCAGTTATGGAGCAACATTATCATTCATTTGTGTGTTTCTACCCACCTGGTGAATGAAAGTCCAATGCCCTTTTTTGCTCCGTTTTTTATTTCCATCAAATAATATCTGGCTCTTTAGTGGCTAAATGCTCCACTATGTTCATTAGCTAGTCGCTAACTGTGTCTGTCTGCTGTTTGGTGCTTGTAATGTGTGGGTCTTTTCTGCTGAAAACAGCTGCCTGCTGCTGGTGCAAGTGAACCAAAACAGTAAACTGGTGAGCACAAAGCTGGTGAAGGTTAGCTAAACATTGAAACTCACTATAAAGATCTGTTCACTATGAAATCAGCTTTTTATGCTTCCACCACTCAGGCTTTATTCCTTGTTTAATAAAGACAATCTAACTTCTGTTACACTGCAACTTTAAAGTAAGCTATTTCTTTTTTTTTCCTGAACAGCAGCTATTCTGGCCAGAAGTAGCAGTTAAGAGATGATGGTTACTACACCACTGACTTTTCATGTGCTCTAAAAACAACACATCCTCATAATTAAACGACCACATAGGTTGATGGTACCAGCACTCCAGAATGAACCTTAGGAGCATTTTTCTAATATGCTAACTCTATCAGCGCTTTCCAAAACTGTTACAAATCACCATTAAAATAATGATGTTTTATGGTGTGGGTTTCTTCCTCCTTAAAATGACCATCATCATGACAACAGTACATGACAATGACATGACAACATGACAATTGCAGTTACATTTTATATAAACTGTCCCAACTCGCAGTTGGAAACTTGAGGTGATTAGCGGTTTCCTGCAGGTAACTCTTTTGCCATCTATCTAGCGATCCACACAACCCACGTCCTAATATGGACATTTGTCATATATATATATATATATATATATATATATATATATATATATATATATATATATATATATATATATATTTCATCTTAACTGCGTCACGTCTCAAAATCAATCGGGTCAAAATCAGTACTATGGCCGCTAGCTCTGTGACTCAAACATTACTATAGATTGTTTTTGCCTAATTTTTTTTCTTATACTATCGTTTTTTTTGTGAAGATGGGCTGTCAAATACACGTGTTTACACTTTCATCACAAGGGGAGAAACAGGGGTTTATTAGCACTGAAAGATGAAGGCAACTCCTAACTAGCACGTTACCTACTGGCTAGTTCTGATGTTTATTAGGATGTTTTGGTGAAATCTATATTAGTTCTGGGTAAAATGTTATAAAGTAATCCTAATGTAAACTGTAGGTCATTGTCACCAAGTGCTTGCTTATGGGGGAATTGTTGGGTACCTGTAAATTAAATCCTTTACGGTCTAGACCTGCTCTATGTGAAAAGAGCCCTGAGATGACTTTTGTTGTGATATAGCGCTGTGTAAATAAAATTTAATTGAATTGAATTAACATTTATTCTGCATTAGATACGTCATTCTTTACTGTTGACAGATGGTTTAAAAGAATGGTTTAAGAGAATATAGGTCAGACATAAATAATAAATTCAGTAATATGACAACAATGTTCATACTTCTTTATTGTGTTTGCATTTTTAGGGAGCAGCTGTGAAATAAACAAATGCCTTTGTTTTCCCCATATACTCCTCTTCTCAGAGTGTGGTAGAAGAGCCTGTGAAAGTGCATTAAGAACATTCACCTCTGGAACCAGTATTAATGGTATTGTTTTGAGTAGAATGGCCACTGCTTTATATTCAGGGAAATATTCCACTTCAGCGTTTTAAATTGCAGATCTCTGACAATGACTAATCTCTTCCCGGGAGTGCCCTTTGCAGCTTCTCACAGCCTATATGGAGTTTAGCAGAGTAATGCAGGCTGAGCTTAAGAAGAAGTGGAAAAGTTATTATTCCTCTTCCAACAACTGTAGATAGAAATTGGTCTCACCAGTGTAACTCCAAATTTAAGGTCAGAGAACTCAGACCTCCTAGTTACTCTTATGTCCGTCTTGCTGCAATCGAACTATAGAGCGGTTTTAAAGGCAGCCACAGAAGTTACCCAAAAGTTCTCTTAAGAAAGATATATCTCTCCATCCATTTATCCTCTTCAGGAGTGCGAGTGCCTGGATCCCAGCATCCCAATATCCCAGCATGCATTGGGTGACAGCTGGGCCTGGACCGGTTCACCAGTCTATTACAGGGCCAACAAAGACATGACAAACGATGGCTTTAGCTGAGATTCCATTTGGCACTTTTCAATAGTATATCAGATAATTCTTACTCAAGCCACAGCTGAATTAAATTGCTTTTAAATATATTACACAGACTACACACAGCATTTTGTGTTAATCAAGTCCAAGCTGTGGAATTTACGGAAAACTGCGGTAAAACTGCAAAATGCACTGTTTATATAAAGCAACATAACAAAGCAACTTTCTAAAATAATGTGACATATATTAATTTACTCATTTTTAGCAAGAAAGAAAGCCTGTCAGTGAAAGCCACATGTTCTACATCCTGAGCTACACTGGACTACAATGAGGTCATTGTTTAGACAGAGAGGCCCCTGGACCTTATGCACAAAAAATTCACCGGGTGACTCTGTTAGGACTAAATTGAAACAAAAAGAGATGATAAATGTGCCAGCAGCCACAGATGGAAATTAGTATCTTTGGTCTGAGCCCAGGCTGAAAACCATCCAGCTCTCCTTACAGACGTTTGCCAGACTCCATAGCAGTTAGTGCACTTCAGCCTCCCACATAGTGGGACATTTTAAAACTTGGAAGCAAACATTGTCTTTTTTTGTAATTTGTAATACTCCTTAAGCACTACAGTCTTGGTCATGACTAACTCCTGTTAACCTGAGTAGGCAGCACGCAGATGAGCTTCCTTTCTGACATATACACCGTGTCCAAATCACTCCTTCATTTACTCATTTCCTGTTCCATACTTAATAAACACTCAATGGTTTATTATGCAGCAAGCAGTCTAATGAGATTTTGGACATTTGAAGATCATTATCATCTTGTGCCACCACTGACAAGACCATTTCGCCCAAGCGTAATTTACACACCTGTCACCAAGTAAGCAAGATGAAGCATTGTATTGTGGGTTTTTTTAGCATAAATGACAATTGTGGGGATTAATGATGAAGCCCCCAGGAACAGTGGCGTGCTGTGAAGCTATTTTGTGTGGTGGCCAAACTGGATAATTTCATCTTCCAGGTCTGTCAGGTAACACACACTGTCTGAAAAAGCATTTTTTCCATACACAATTATTGGAAAAGGAGCAACTTTAAAATGATGAATAAATATTATTTGGAAAGTCTAGAAGAGCCATTTGATTAAATTAGTTTACCGCAGTCAGACAGTCAGAAGTCTCAAACGCACATGCTCTGAACTGGCTTCTTTGGCTTCATGCACTACTAAGCAATTTGGATAGGAATTAAAGGGCGTAATTTTTGAATGTGGTATCCAGTTCTCTGTAATAAATCCATGCCAGTAATGCCTCATGTCGTGATACTAAAACATTTTCCAGTAGGTTTGTTGTAGCATATTTTCAATATCATGAAACATTTCTGTGAGGCACTATTGGTAACACGCAGTGCACATACACCTTTTCATTATTTTAATCAAGAATGATAAAATCATTTACCCAACACAGAGAGAACTTGTATCAGTCTCTGACAACAAGATTCCTGTAATTAGTTTACAATTGAATTAGTTTTACCACAAAATAAAGACTGAGTTTGTTTTTGATGTTAACAATAGAAATTTCTTGATGTGAAATAGCTTCCCTAATTTTGCTGTAGCTTAACTACTTCCGATTAAGAGTAAGTAGCATGTAGCGTCAATGGCTTGAGTTTCACAGTAGCTTCTCCAAAACTGATTACTCTGAGAATGTATTTTTTCGGCTACATATAGTGTATAAATTTACAATTCAAATGTATGCACCATATATAAAATGTGGATACAAAATATAGTGTAATAGGTAAAACAAAAAAAGTCAAACACAACTAAGGTATCACCATCAGCTTATTTGTGAGCAAGCATCATGCTCCACCTTGAATCAGGGATTATCTTTTAAGAGTAGTGATGGGGTAAAGGGCACTTGGTCCTGTGGTCGAGAGAAGCTAAGAGAAAGTGTCTGATCTTAAGATTGCTCTAGAAATAGCATAACAGTCATATGCTGCCTATTTCAGTGTATACCATGTAACACTTTTGGACAAATCTTCAGTTTTTCAGATCTTGTTGAAAGACTGTTTTATTCTTCAGACTTAAATGATCTATTTTCTCTTCCCTCTGTGCTTGGAGCATTCACAAAACATACTATTAGCTGTTGGCACAGATGTCCTTGTATTTTCTGCTCTGTGAAGTCTTGACAGCATTAGATTTACTTTGTCTTTGTTGAGCAGTTCAGACACACAGCACAGTCTGGCCAGTGTACGTGCTGGAGTTTAAGGGGGACCTATTATACTCATTTCCAGCTCTATGTTTGTAATCTTGGACACCACTGGGGTAGTTTTGCATGATTCACAGTTCAAAAAAATCCTTATCTTATTATCTGACCCTTTGTGTACCACTTCAGTTCACCCTCTTCTAATACAGCCTGTTGTAGCTCCGTCCTCTTCCTTGACCCCTTCCCAATGAGCCCACTCTATTCTGATTGGTCACCTTCTCGGAGCCTGTCGTGAGTCGGCAGCCAGTGCTGCTGAGCACTGCCTCATCCTCCTCCTCTTGCTGTTGTGAAAGTTCAGAAAGCAAACAATAGACATACCAACTAACATAAATTCTTGTTCTTGATTGGAAATGTCAACTTCTCAAATCCAACTATAGATGTTGGACCCTGAATCTGATCTGAAAAATGAAAATGGACAGCATTAATATCTACAGGAACAAAGATTACTGCGAGCTGAAGCAGGACTTCCGCCTCATCAGAAAAGCCATGCATGGTCTGCAGAGGCTCCTACCGAGGGAACAGGACCATGGCTGGGGTATTCAGCTGGAAGTCCTGATCTATGTTTACTGTCTGGCTCATGGACTGTCCTATCAGGTTGTATCCAGCATCATCAATGTGCCAAAATCCACAGTCCACCACATTATCCACAAAGTTGCACAATGCATACAGCTCAACCTGAAGCGTGCCATCTGTTTCACACAAGCAGGAGAGCTTCAAGCAGTTGGGCAAGGATATGTCCAACTATCAGGAAGCCTTACCTTCAATTACATTGTGGGTGCAATAGATGGCTACCACATCAGGATCAAACCTCCTGCAGTGAATAGACTATTTGAACTGCAAAGGATTCTGTTCAATAAACATGTAGGCAATTTGTGATTCTAATGGAAGTTTCCTTGATATCATTTTTGGGTACTCAGGGTCGATTCATGACACCTGCATGATGAAGAACAGTAGCTTTTACAGGGCAAGACGGTACCCTCCACCAGGTTACATCCTTCTGGGTGATGGTGGCTGTCCTTGTTTGGACACACCAATCTGTCTAATCACACATTACAAGGAGTCCATTAACGGCCACAAACAGATATGCTTCAATTATTATCATTCCAGGGGGCACATCATAATTGAAAGGGTTTTTGAAATGGTGAAGACCAGATGGAGATCTACTCATTTCAGTGCACTGGAGGTTAAACTCGTATTTGGACCTCTGGTTACTGTGTCCTGTGCCTTTTTACACAATGAGTATTTGGATAATGGGGACATGTTGGAGCCAGATACAGATGTTGCACAGGAGGTCTATAACCCCCAACCTCCCAGTGAACCCCTAGCAGATATTGAAAGCTCTGGGAATACTACAAGAGACGGACTGCCTTGGTCTTGGGACACATGGGAGCTCCATAGAGAGGATGCTGTCTATGATCCAAATATGGGTAAGTGTGTATATAGCGTGTATTTTAGCTATGTTGAGACTGTTTAAAACCATTTATTTGCTATGTTACAATTTTTGTTTGATGTACACAGATGCTGCTTATAGCATATTTCATGGATGTGTATAAGTATTTTTCCCTGAATAATACTTTTTTTTCTAATAAATCTTTTCTTACTAAAATGTCTGTCTCAGGAATTTTACTGTTTAAAAAACAGAAAAAAATAAATAACACACTGGTTTGTCACATTGACTAATCATATATATATATATATATATATATATATATATATATATATATATATATATATATATATATATATATATATATATATTCATTTCATATATATATACACACACACACACATATATATGTATGTATGTATATATATGTATATATACATACATATACATGGTAAAAAGATAAAAAATCAATTAAATTCCAGGGTACATAGCATTTTTAAAACAAATTCTAGTGCATTACTTGGTAAATGTGATTGCAGCTAATCTTAAAACCTTACCAAAAGAATTGTTGTTGGATCAGTATCAGGACCAAAAGATGCGACCACAACAGGAGGGTCCATTGAAGGCCTGGCACCCAACACCTCATGCATGTCTCCAAAAAACTGCCAGGTGGCATCTGTGACTTCATTGCCATCTGTTCCAGATCCCGTTTTGGGAGTTTTCAGGTCCAGCAATGAACACATACACACACACAGACACACACTGTAATAACTCAATATTACAAACAATGACAAGAATTACCATTAATGCTTTAAGGCTTTTTTCCGACTTTTTGGAGACCTACTAGGGGGGATGATTGTTCCCTCAAGGCCAAGTTCTTTGATCAATGTCCTGTATCATTACAAAAATGAAGAGTAATGTTAACAGAATGAAAAAACAAAAACAAAACACAGATGTTTGTATGCGGTCAAGCAACTTTAAAACAGATGACTCACTTCCAAAGTGGTTTGACAGCACTTTTAGATTTCTGGAAATGCTGCTCATTATCTGCTTAGAACCATATCAGCTGTCTGATTTGCTGAGGTGTCCTTGCAATGTTGGAACATAGGGATATCATCATAATGTTGTACAGATTCAAAGACACCAATGCTATTGCTCGCAAGTACTATAAGCTATAGGGGTGACAAACCCAGATTATCCAAATAACAGGTATGTTAATTTTGTTGGGCATAACAGAACAGGTTAATCAATGAATGAATCAATCAGACTTTGTTTTTATAGCACTTTTCATACAAATAAGTGTAACACAATAGGAGACACAGCAATGTAAAGCTATGTGTCATCAGCATAGCTATGGAAATTAATGAAAGGGGCAGTTGGGATTAACCCTTGCAGATGTGGCTGTCCAATAAATATTGGTTTTTGAAGCAATTGCGCACCACCACACGCTCCTTGTTTTCCCAGTTCTTCCAACTGAAATAAAGAAAATAAATTCTTAATAATAATCACCAATTACCAAGCATAACACTGAAAAGTAAAACAAGTGATTCAATAATTAAATAATGAATGACTTATTTTGAGTCCTCGTCTGATAAATCTGCCTTTATATCTCCACCCACTATGATTTTCTCTTCTGTCTCAGGTGCTGAAAGTTTCTGCTGATCTTTCTTCAATTTATGGTTTACTGCAGGTTCCAGAAGAATCCTGGCATGCTTTCTCAAGGTGCCATATCTGGACATTCATGGCTTTGCAGATCAACCATTGTCATTTTTTTGGTATAAAACAAATTCCATACTAGCTGTACACACTGCAGTTTCTCCAATACCTTTTCTGCCTGAATGAAGGATCGACCTGTAAAACAAATGGCTGTAGAAGGACACAAAAGTCCCAAGTGTCTGCTGCTGCTATCTTAGAGTAACCAGGTTCATATGTAGAGTCATGTTCTTGTGGTACAGAAATATTTCCTTTCTCCTCCTCTTGCAGCAATTCAAGATGAGGTGTCTTTGCTGGTCTGACACCCAATGAAGGTGCAGAACCCTTCACAGGTGTGGAAGAAAGTTGAAGCCCTGTGACTTATTGGGTTGTCTCTGTGCCAACACTCTGGCAGGAAACAGTAACCTGTGCACCTGATTAGAAACAAAGAAAGTTTTGAGTTTGTGATACTGTGATGCAAGCCAATATATCTTTATATGTTTCTAATTTACAAAATAATATGATATTTTTTCTAACATGAATAAATAATATTAAATAATTGTAAATAATGCATAATTTTTGTCTATTACAGACACATTAGTAATTGAGATATTTCAGTTTTTGATTTCTAATACAATTGCAAAAAATTCTAAAAATATGTTTTCACTCTCATAATGGGTGATTGAGTGTAGTCTGATGGGCAAAAATCGCCATTTTCATCCATTTAAAATGAAATCTGCAACACAATAGTGTGCACCTAGTGAAGAGGTCTGAATACTTTCTTAATCCACTGCATGTGTGTGCATGTTGGTGTACATTTGTGTATGTCCTGAGTTACTGCCTGATAATGGGTGAACTCTATTATACTGTTGTAAAGAACTGAAGTTCCCCACATTACTTAGAAGCATTCACATGTATGATCAAGTAACTGGGGAAGCATAAAATGAGCAAATAAACGTGAAAATTCACTCATACATGTTTGTGTATGTGTGTAGAATAGTGCAGTTACCGTAGTTCTGTTCCTGGTACAAAGACACTGACAGAAAATGTAAGTCACCCAATGAGTGACGAGACAGACTAAGACATAAGTTCTCTTTGACTGAAAGCTGAGTAATGCATGAATAATGTGTTATGTAATGTCATTTTTATGGCCTACGCATAGAGTTAGGCAACAACTTTAACCATTTTCTAATGGTTGAAAAGCTATTTAATTCACCTTGTTTGTCAAATGACATGTTGGTGCCAGTTTGGAAAACCTTCTTCATATAGAAAACGACAAGTCAGAAAAAATGTCTCCTGAACAGCAATGAGTGGATATGGGAGGAGATGGTAAGAGCGTGTGTATGTACTTATCTCTTCGCTTAACTAATTTGAAGCCACTTACATTCATACAAATCGAATATGAATGAGGTCAACAGACTCACTAACTCAACTGTCTGATATGTCTTTTTATCCTTGTTCACGCTGTGGCTGAGCAGCTTGATGTTAGTTAACAGGGATAAGGAAGTCTGGAATATTGGCAATTAAAGAAAAATATGGTCATGTTGATTTAATAGAAGTTGTAGAAGTGGTACAACTGTCTATGTCTCTAGGTTGGCTGAACAAAACATGAATTGGAGTTAGTGGCAAAATTCCAGATTCATTTTTCCGATCATAATGACTTTTTCATGCTACAGAATCCAATTTTTCATGCCAGTATTATCTTACTGACAAAGTTGAATGTTATGTGTGTGACTGCGTGTGTGAGAGAGAGGGGGGTGCAGTAGTGTGTATGTTTATGGTTTATATGTTATATATATATATATATTTGGATCCTATCATTTGTAACCTTAGCAACAACTCTGCCTGGAGTCCATATTAAAAATACATACAGTATGAAATACAAATGCTTACACTTGAACTACATACATAAAATATTAGCAGCAATAATCTTAATTAAAGCAATATTACTTTAGTCCAAACACAATAATCCCACACACACATTAATGTACAAAACAGTTAACAACACAAACCAGAAAACCTTTTCATATAAATGTTTCCTTAGAGATGCATCATTGTTTTCAGTGATAATGAAGCTGTACTGCACATGTTTGTATGCTATTCCCTTCTTTCTCTTTCACCCAGGTCTCTTGAGTCTTCTTCACTGCAGACTGTTTATTAAAGGCAAAATGCCAGGGAAAAGAAAGCATCTAGTGTTCCCGCTGCTTCCCACAACAAACACACGTTTTTGGCTTGTCCAGAGAAAGCTGGACTCCTCAATCTCTTTTCTCTTCTCTCGTCCTCTGTGGTGTCTTTTGTTAAAAAGCATCACATACTTGCCGAATTTGCAAACATCAGCGTGCCAAGTATAATTTAATGATGTCACCTCATGGGAATTCTGGGATTTGAAGTTCAAATGATTTTCAAACAATTATCAGCTGCTGCTATTTTTATGGAGCCAGAACGGCAACATTTAAATTTTGGAATATAAAGTTTGGAACTGAAAACAAACAGGCAAACAAACACTGGCATTGAAACATAGGCATTTTTGCATTCTTATGTGTTTTTCAGTTTTTTCAATTCAGTTTTTTCACTGCTTTTCAGTTTCAACTTTGTTTTTCCTCGATATGTGGTCACTTTATCCAAATAACGTCTCTTTGTGAATCTGGTGCAACGTTTTTGGAGATGTGAGGAGCCACTGGCAGGGTGAAAGCAGCCGGTCATCCTGCAGCAGCAGCCCGATTCCTGCATCATCATCCTGGGGAGTAACATGATCCTATGAACTGATTTGTGCAGCTCTATGGTGATTTACTGCTGGCTCTAATGTCTCCATAGCATTTCGATATATGTCATAATTCCTTTTGGAAGATAAATGTTGGTCTCACAGATGAAATTTAACAGTTGTAGCTTTCACATTAGTTTGTCTGAATGTAAAGTGAAGCCTCGTGTTTTTACAGCAATGCTTCTGGGGCGCTATATGTACAGACATCAACACATTTGAAAATGAAGAACAGAAATTAAACTGAAAACCAATGACACTGAAAAAATCTGTCATTGAAAAACAGATAATAATGCAAATAATATCAAGATAAAAAAAGATAATAACATTGTAATTTTTGTTTTAATGCCTAATGTTTTATTTTTCAATAGAACCTTTGTAAGTGCCAATAAAGTACAAGTGTTTCAATGCCAATGTTTCCCTTTTCAGTTCAGGTTTTATTTTCAATGCCAAATTTTATTTTTCAATGCCAATATTTAACGTTCCTGTTCTGGCTCCATACACATTTGGCGCTGCTAATGTGCTTAGTTGCCAAGTTTTAAATTTGTGCATTGGCAAATTTGCTCATCTTGTATTCAGAAAAATCTATACAACATCAGCATGAATGTAGACTCTATATTATCTCCTCAGTTTTTTCTCTGAAGGTTGTTTGAGTGTGTGTGTGTGTGTGTGTGTGTGTGTGTGTGTGTGTGTGTGTGCGTGTGGATGAGGCCTCTGCAATTCGCATTCCAGCCCACATGTAGTCATTCTGTCTCGCTGATTGAGCCTGTTGTCTAAATGAGGAGCAGTTAATTACCTCCTCACAGCGGCACTGTTCACCGTGCAGCCTACCCACCAAGACCACAGAACAGAACACAACACGACACCTCTGGTTAACAAATTAGACAGAGAGGTGAAGAGACGGAGACGCCAGGACAACCCAACAGTGTTAGGGAACAAACAAGAAAAAAAAAAAAAGAAAGGAAGAGAGGAAGAAAAGGAGATGAGATTAAACAACTGGACACTGAAAGTGAGGAAAGGGGGTGAGTGGGGGAGAGAAAGAAGAAGAGGAGGAAGAGTAGGGGGGAAACACAGAAATGATGTGAAAGGAGAAGAAAGAAAACCACACGGAGCTGGTGAATAAATGAGGCCAAAAGAAGACGGAAAGAAGTTAGAATAGATGACAAAGAGAGGTTAAATCAAATGAGAGGGAGACACTCATACAAATGGGATGAGGAGAAGGAAATAGAAAGAGAGAAAGAAAGAGGTGGAGAGGAAACTAAACTGACACCAAAACCGCAGGAAGCTGCTTTAACAAATGGGGCTGTGCCACAGCCTACCAGCACTGTGCTGTGATACGGCCCATTTTTCATTAATGCTGTGATTTATCAACACAGTGCCGAGAGGATCGTGGCGGGGGCTTTTGATTAAGGCCATTAGATATTAGACATTAGCCGTGAGATTACTCACACTGCTGGGGTGTGTTTGATTTTTTTTTTTATGCGTGGGCTTGCCCAGGGGCAGCCTTTGTACCTGCTGACTACTCTCTTTGAGGCAGCCCTTGACAATTATGGGGTCTTCTCAGTGGCTCAGCAGGTGAAGGAGCATACCATAGGTTAAGTACACTGTGCTTACTTAGACCTTTGTCATGCATTTCTTACTTCTTCCTCTGCTTTTTTTTAAAAAAAATCTTGTCTGTCACTCGCTGTCTACTTTCTTCTGTCTGTTTTTAATATGCTCAGAACTCTTCTTGAATCCTTTTTATATATTGCTATAAATGTCTGAATACACTAAATATGCTTGGCTGTCTATGTTTCATCATGTTTAAAATAAAGGAAAAGTCACACTTAACGCTTAAATGTGTATTTTTATGTTAACAATGAATGAAATGACTGTGCAATTGAAAGTTACTGCATGTAATGAAATAACCCACAGAAAATTAATACCCAACTCTGCAGTTCCCCTCAGCTTTATAGACATTTTGGTGACTTTGTTTTGGTTCTCCTGCCCACGACTTTACTGTTTTGGTTCAGTCTCAGTGCTTTGATCATGTGTTTCTGGCAGCAGCGGCAGACAGTTTTTCATAAAAACAGCTCGGATAAACCAACACACTACCTGCCCAGCATTAAACAATAGCTTACATTAATATTTCTCAATGTGTTCAGTACTGGCTGCCCAGGGGGCAATCAGAGAACACTGGGGGGCGCTGGAGGCAATATTTTTGAAAGGGGGCGTTGAGGTGTTCTTGGGAGGAATCTGTTTTTAATGCCAGTGTCCTACATTTGATTGCACATTTTCACAATTGTATCATCAGACTTTAGGGTTTTCTTATGGTTTTTTTTTCACATTTTTGCATTAAATTTATTTTCCTCCGTTTAATGCTGTAACTACAGTCAAATTTCTGTATTGGGCTCTGATCGCTTCCAAAATATGGATGACCTACGCTCAATACTGTACCTGAATGGCTGCCATGTAGACCATAGATTGTAAGAAATATGGATGTAGTCACTGCAACATCACCCATTGGTTTGTGGACTGCAGTTTTGAAGCCTTGAGTTAAGCAATTTGAATATCGCCACCTTGGATTTCACCATCACCATGCTTGGTTTTTATGGCTAGAACTGACCATATTTGGACAAGTGGTTGGAGCTGAACATAGCGCTAGCTGTTAGCTTGGTTAGCATGGTGCATTTAGGCTAAAATATATGGTTAACAGTGACCATGCTAATGATAATGATAATTTCATCTAGCAAAAAGCAGGCCTAAAAGCAAACAAAATGTACTCACTGGATACACTGGCAATCCGACTCCTTAGTGGGTCTTTTATCACAACCAAACGCTGAACAAGCATTTTTTGGTGACCAAAATGTTACAATTAACTTTAATGAACCGAAAGCACACTGTGAAATAGAAGCAGCTACACCTAAACTCTGTGAGTCTGGGATTAGGCATGGTCACATTACGTAGTCAACACCGTCGCCATGGCAGTGACTTGTCAATCACTATGTAGCCACACCCTAAAGCATACCCTCCTTTATCATCTATTGTACTCTAAATGGGACCATAATTTATAAACTGAACATCATGCTGTATTGAAGAAGACTTGAAACTAGTGATTGAGACCATAAACTCATTAGGAAAGTGTTTACTGAGGTAATAAATCCAGTGAGAAGTAGGGTCATTTTCTCATAAACCATACATATCAACCATACAATCAGATTTCTTTTTGCAGCCAGTCATCCCCTGTTGGCCATTAGAAAGAATGCAGGTTTGAGGAACTTCTGCATTGGCTTCACTTTTCAGACCAGGATCTACCCACTTGATGTAGACACAGGGAGCTGTCACTGATGCTGCTCTGTAAAACAGACGTGGTGAAACCATGCTGAGTCTCTACCATACACCATACCATACACAGTGCATGTTTTAAATAAATATTGTAATCCAAAATTATGTGAAAATGCATGGCTTTTAGTCACATGTCATCAACTTTTCTTGGGGTTAGGACCCCCAAACCCTCCAACTGAAACTGGGCCAGGCCAGGCAGTTGTATATGATGCTGTCTGCCAGACTACTGCAGGTATGATTATTTAATCAACTGGATAGTATCATAAAACAACAACATATCAGCAAAATGGCACAGAACAAGAAAACACCTTAGCTATGGATACATAGCTTTCTGCTTTTTTTCCAGTAGCCTCAGACTTTTTCCTTGGTAGGCTGCTCTTGTTCTCTTAATTAATAACAATGCTTCCTGTTTGACACTAACACCAAATTACCACTTTTTGATTGGCTGCTGTTTGTCATCAATAACAAGACCTAATTAAAGTTTGAATGTCAAATTTCTTAGCGTTGCATTTGTTTAACACTCATTAATGTAATTTATATTAACATGACTTTTTTGCTCCCTGCATGGGGAACTAATGATAATGATATTCCAACTGTCCAGTTAAACAAATCTGTTATTTGGCTTCCAATGACATGCTTTTTTAATTATATAACATGGAATAATAATCAACATTAATATTGAGGGAAGATAATTAGCCTACATTTTAATTGATGGGAGGCAGTAAGGGACCTGGATAATGGATAAGGAGGCACTGGCCCAAAAAAGGTTCAGAACCACTGCAATAGATACACAAAGTTAGCAAAGAGCCCAATATTTTTCATAACTGGTGGAGACCAAAACAGAGCTAAAAGGAGAGTGAACACTGCACTTACATTCATAAGGTGGACAGAGACACAACTCTAAATGAATGCTAATGTTGTTCTCTAAATGTTTTAAGTACTGTTTGCTAACACATTAACCAATAACTTTACAAGGTTGTATTGTCTCAGTGTTGTTTTTAGCTTGTTCTGCTGCTCCAAAGTGGCCAGAAAAAGAAAAAAAGCTGCAGCTTTATTTTACATGAAAGTCTGCATTTGTTGGATATGTTTTGTCCTCCTGAAAATACCAAATCTAATGAAACCTTCTACTTTGGTTACCAATGTAAACCACTATGGTAGAAGGAGCAGACCACCACCTTTTTATGAAATAACTTCATAAATTCTTGCATGACTATGATCTGAGGAATACACTCTTATATGAGTATCTCATCAAGGATATTCATGCCACTGTTGTTCCATGTTGTTTCCCCATTTTTCCTTATTGACACCCTCCTCCTCTTCCTCCTTCTCCACCCACTCACTGAAATCATGTCCCATTGGACTGCTTACATTTTGAGACATTTGGTTCAGCATCATTTCTTATTTGGTTTTTAAATAAATTAATGAGGATAATCATGTCTTGTTATTTTTCTGTTTATTTTTCCATTGTGTTATATCCTCCAAGCATAATTTTGCACTGAAATTGTTAAATAATGCTATTCATCAACTTCCGCTCTCGCTGTCCCTCTGTACATTAACTCTCCAAGCCATGAAGACAAAGAGCAAATAACTGAACTGTGGTACTGCTGCAGTAACTAAAACCCGAGAGAATATGAGTGCAGCACTTGAGTTGAAGAGAAGGACAAACTTTCATAGCAACAGACTGAAAAGTTTGTTTGGCTTGAAACATTTGATTCTCAAAGATGCAGTCTGATTTTTCTGTGTGTTTGTTTACACCTGCTTCAGTCCAAATGAGGAGCTGACAAACTGTCTGTTTGGGTCTTCCAGCTGACTGGAGTACCTTTGCTCTCGACTTTGAAAAGAAAATTGATGTCTTGACTGTGTTTAGACAGCTGTTTTCTGCTGAGGAGTAATAATTACCACACTCAACAATTTCCTTGCCACTGGTTTGTGTAGCATGTTGGTGCTCAAAATGAACCACATCAGTTCAGTTCCAGTCTATTAAAATAATAAATATTTTGCTCATGTTTAAGGGTGCTTACACATTACTTGTTGAATTGCGCCCAATATTTACACTCTGTTGAGGAAGTAGCAGAGTTGACTTATGTAGATGGTAGCTGACATCACTGCAATTATCTCCCATTAGCTAAAATCATCCTGCTGCTGATACTAGTTGACTGCATACTGAGACAAAATTATCAAGTGTATGAAAACAAGATATTTATTATTTAATCTCCATGTCTGGCTTTTTGTGCAGCACTGCCTGCCTGCCCTTTAACAGCCCTGGATAAGTTCTACCAATCGAACAGATCTCTTCAGGTTTACGTTATGTTGAGGATCACGTTCACAGTTTGTCTGCTAAGCCCATTTAAGGAGGTTTCATCACACAACCCAAGATAATGGCAACTCAGGGCAAACGTTTGCTCTTTTGCTATGAATGTATGTATGTCAGCCTTAAATGCACTGGTAACATCACTATTGTCACTATTACTTCTGTGGTATAAATTTAAGATGAATTCACAGCAAGTTGTCTTTCAGAGATTTATTGCAATATCCAGAATAATATCTCCCAGTTTGCTAGACAGAAGAGATACTGCATGAAGTTCGGTGTTAGTATTTGTTCATATAGGCGTCTTGTCACAGAACATCCCATATTCGTCATCCCAACAGGTGTCTTTTAATTAATGCAGTGTTCCTTCTGTTCATTCACAGTCTTATCTATGTTTCTTCCATAGGGAGTTTTCTTCTCTGCCTCTGTTTACTGAGGAGTAGAAGCTGATGGCCGAATCTCAGCTTGCTTTAATTAACTGATCCACACCTGTTGGGAGCCAGCAATGGGACATGTTCACATGGGAGGCAAAAAAAGACAAACTATTATGTTGTTAACTCAGCTGTAAAACAGTATAATATAAAACAGTACAACATCATTTTAGACAATAAACATAAGAGTAAAAATATCCATTACATTTGTATTCTCAGGCCAAGCAATCACAAACTACAAGCTGTAACACATCTAGAAACTAGTTTTACAAACTTTATTAAAACTGTTCATACAGTGTAAACAGTATTAACACTAAAACATTGATATAGCATCTACTTTGACCAGTCCTCAAAAGTTCTGTGTTGCTCTTTCAGTGGAGACATGGCTCATACCTGCTGTGTTGCCAGTCCACTGTTGGTGCACGCAGCGTACCGCATCTCCTTCTCTCAGCATGTCATTGTTGCTGTTGAGCTTCAGGTGAGGTGGAAGTCTCACTGGGAGGAAATCTGGGGCCACTTATATATAGCCCACATAGACCATACAATTTTCAAAAATTCCTTCACTTATCGCTTTTATGGCTCATCAACCACCCGCAGCGTTAGCCTGGTTGGTCCACGTCTCATTAGGTCTGTTTCCAAGTTTTATGTCACACTTAATGTAGCACCACTACACACAGTATGGAAATGTGAACATAATCGCAGCAAACATGCACTCTTGTATCTCTCAATAGAGTTGCAAAGTGGGAGGAGCTATTTCGGGCGCCCCTGGTTCTGGAAGTAAAAATCCCATTCATGTTTCCTGTAGACAATGTAACATGACTCAGTCTGAGCACTTCTACAGCTTGGGTGAAGCTCTCCTGGTTAAATCATTAGTGTAAAAGATGAATAACTGTGTTAGAAAATATCTGGTACTTTGGTAAAAAGCCAAAGGTACAAGACTGTGTGCATAAAAATTTCGGGATAGAGGTTAATTAATACTCCCAAGGTGCATTTCAGCAAGAAACAGTCAATTACTGAGCCCAACTGTGAAAGTGAGAGGAGAAAAAATGGAATCAAATCATAGTCTTTAGAGAGATGCTCATGAGATACAGAAGTAGTGGGTTTAGAAATGTTATGACATTACTGCTCACAAAATAATAAGTTATAAGTTGAATGGGTTTAAAGAAGCTTATGTGGAAGATTTGATTTTGTAACTATGACTGAAACAACTATGGGATTGTATGTGATCTTGTGCTGTGACTGACAGACTGTTACCATATAACTCCTCCCTTTCAGCAGGCCTCTATGTCACCTTTTCATTCTGAGGCTGCATGGATATTCAGCCTGCATCCATGCAGATAAAACACAGCAGCTTTTATTTTGCCTACTGATCAGACCATAACAGACATCTCGATTCTTTCATCAGCATGATGAGTGGGTTTGATAACCGCTATCTTCTCAAGAGGCGGACAGAGCTGTTTCCATAACGATAACCCTGTAATAAACAGAATAATGATGCCAAACTCCAGCCAACGCTGCCACAAAAAAACTGGCATGGCTAAGAGTTGGCAAATACACTGCTTATCAGAGGTGAGACTATTAGTGAACATCCCTCACTCGCATGACTTTTTGCCCCCTTCCTCTGAATCTAATAATACTCCCGATTCTCACTCACAACCAGTCGGTGCGATATTGTTTCTTTCTCTCACAAACAGCCTCTTCTGTTTCTGCCTCCTGCTCCCTCTTGCCTTGCCTCTAATTCAATTACTCTTTTGTCTTATCTGCCTCTTCACTGCTCTCTCCAGCTAATCTGATTATAAAGGAGAGCTGGCAATTAAAACACAGATATGAGAGAGATCTAACCTTCATACTCGATGCCTTAATGAGATCCAGCTTCATGCCTCTCACGCAGCTAAAGTTCAATTAGGTGATACACTCCAGTGAGGAGGATGGTCTCCTTGTAGAGTGCATACAGTACCGCGGCCTCTCCGGGATTTGATTGGTTGTTTGGGTTCTGCACATCTGAAGCTAGCATGTGACATCTTGTAGAAATATTGACTGAAATATATTTTACAAGTTTGATATTGGCAAGAATTTTGCATCAAAAATGTTGTAAGCTTTCAAACAATAATTATTTTAAAAACTAGCTTTATCTTTGGTGCATTTATATGATTAAACACTGATTTGATACATACTGTAAAGTCATACGTTTTCTTTTCTCCCTACATGACCCCATCCCTAAATGACCCAATGATGCATGCCTGTCTCTGTGTATTTCTGCCTGTGTTTCTCTCTGACTCACTGTCTGAATAACAGGCCCTCTAGCTTAGGCTACTAATTAAATTTTGTAATAATAAATAATTCTTGTAATTTGAAAACAGATTACTTTGTCTGATGGTAATATTCTTTACTCTGTCATCATAGTTATTAATTTAGAACAATAAAGCTGCTTCGCTCTGGTGAGTTAGCCAACGGGCTAACAATGGATTGAAGGTCTTTGTCCAAAGTATGATGATGCTCATAAAGACTGAGATCAGCTCTATTGGTGTGTGTGTGTGTAACTTGCTGATGTGTAGGCTAAATCTAGCTTAATATAGCCAAACAAAAGTTATTTTTTATGGAAAGCAACGTGGTTGACAAAATAACACTTTCTAGATAAGTGATATATTCAGCAGGTAAGCTCTAGAATCACCTAATTGTAGGAGATGTATTTATTCTGTATCCTAATTGTGTTCTTTCTTTAACTCCTAAATTTTAGCAGTTGAATATGACACATTTTGGTTTCATCAGCTGCTTGTGTCTTCAGTGGAAAGACTAGTCTGGTTCATGTTCGCTTGGTGCAGGGGTTTTAGGTGAGGAGATGGAGTTAGCTGCCATTATGTTAAGCTAGCTGTTGATGGTCTGTAAATATCTCTAGACTGTTGGCTAGCTGCTTGTTCAACTGCAATGTCTCCTTATCTTCACACAGAGTAAGTAAGTAGTAATATGCGATGTCAATGATTCCATTTGTCAAGTAACTTCTCCCAACACCGTTCATCAGTGTTTAAAATGTGTATTTGGTAAAGTATTTAATTTAAACCCCCATTTATTAATTTTTGGGCAACATAGGGACATTGCAACAAGCTATAAACACAATATTACTAAGTTGATGTAGTGAACCTATTAGCAAACAGTTGCCTATTAGCATATTGGAATATTAGCATTCATTTGGAGTCATGTTTCTTAAAGTCAGCTATCCACTCTCCTTTTAGCTTTGTTCTGGTCTCTTTAGCTGCTAAAATGTACACTGCTCACCAGCTAGTTGCTAACTTTATGTTTTGCCTTTTGGTGCTGGGCAGTTAGTTTTAACAGAGCTTTTCATTGAAAACATCTGGCTGCTGCTGCTGCTGTAGAACTAATAGCTGGGAGATGCTTAAATTCTCTGTATTGGTGCTAATTCTGTGTAAGTTGGTCACTATAACCTACAACTTTCAAACTGCATCAACATTTCATCCATTATTAATGGAAAATATATAAGACCAGCTTTAAATTGTAATATGAGTGGGCGTTAAAAAATGTAAAAAATAAAAAGTCAGGCTTTAAAAGATCAGTAGACCATATCTGATATAAAATTTACTCTTTGAATTGTTGAGTATTTACAGGGTTCAGGATTTCTGCAGCATCTTGAAAGGGGCTGCAGGCCCTCTCGGACCCTCTGGAATTCATTGCTGGTGTAGCCTTTTGGCTTTTTGCAGCTTCTTGCCTATCAGTAATATATTTCTTCACAGCTGATATTTACTCATCTGGCATGTCTGGCTCTGTGTGTGAATGTCGAGGTGTGTACATGTTTGTGATATTTACTCATTTGGCTGGCTGTGCCCTTCATATTTATGCGTGAGTGCCATTGTGCATGGGTGTGTGCACTTGTGTTATTTGCACAATTGGTCATGCAGGTCCTGTGTGTGTGTGTGTGTCCGTGTGTGTGAGTGTGTGTGTGTATGTGGTTCATTAGCTCTCGTTTGTTTCTATAATCTGAACACATGATTACAGTTTGACATCATACCTTAAATTGCTGTAATAGTATCCTCACACACTGGGGAACTTACACTGGGGAGCTTACATTTGTCAAACAAGCCCACCACCCACCCACCTTCACACAAACTCCATTTTCTGTAGAATGGCTTTTTTAAAGCAGCTCTGCTAACTCAGTGATAACCCCATTTTGTTTCCTATAATTTTTTAACAATCTGCTGATTCATCGGTGGGAAGCTTTTAATGAGAAGCAGCAGCAGCAGAAAATGTTGGGTTTTGTTTTCTGATCTGCTTCCATTTGCACTGTTAAGTTTTTGTGACTGCATTACTGCTAATTACAGTCATCCGCACCAGAGACCTCCGCTGCTCAAGCTGGCTAACTTCTGTTTAGCCCTCTGCTAACTCGAATGGGGATAAAATCATTTAATCATGGAGCTCTTTTAGACTTTCCAAATGTTACCGGAACAAATGGATCAAAATCTGATAGTGCAACAAGTCATTTCACAGGGGTTTTGTGTGTTTTGTTATATTAGCAATGTAATGACAGCCCAATAGGCTGTGCCTGCAGGCAGTGGCACTGGGTTGGTGACCTCAGATGAGACTGTGAAGGTTTGTGTCACGGTTTTGGTCTTGGTTTCAGAACTGTTACACCCCTATCAGTTAGAGGGTACAAAAGAACTGAGAGATGAATGCAGCTTGTGAGATTGTCAGGACCACAGCAGCACAGCTCAACACAGTTATCCCCTGCTGTGAGGCTGTAGTGGAAAAGCATGTCATCATAGCGTGGCCGGAGCAGTCCATGGAAAAATAACAATAAATATAGGTACTCCAATGATTTAGACATGAACTCTCAACCTTTTGCAGGTACAAACAAGATACATCAAGACCCACACTGTCCCATTTGAAATGAGATAAACATGGCATGAAACCCCCTCTCTGCAGTCTGCCTGAATGTGTGTCCTGGAAGATTAGCTCATCATTGGATGGGACAAAAAATCTTTACACCCAAATCTCTGTATGGATCTGGGCAGGTCACACAGAACATCCTCTCACACAACTCCCTTTGAAAGTGGTAAAATAAACCTGCTTGGTTGTGTTAATACCACAGCATTATACAAAACAAATAAAAAAGACCAGCATGTAGCTTTGCTCCGAGCATGCTTATCAAAAATGAATTAACAAGATACCCCTGACAGGGGAACAAACAAGTGAGAGGTTTACTTTTCAATTTTAAAAGATAAAATTATTACATGGAAGTGACATCAGGGATAAGAACTAACATCATCCCAGTATCCCGAAGCTGATAAAACATTGATTTGGAACATACTAAATAACATTTGGGATGCATTCTGGATGATTAGACTGACTAGTGCACAAATGATACAAATTAGAAATACATCAAAACCATGAGTCTACGGCATTTGATTGGGATGATTATGACACCTTTCTCCGCAGAGGGAGACGCTTAACACATTAACACCCATCTTGCTTGAGCGTAACTTTGATATTATCCTCAAAAGAGAGCAGTTTGTTGAAAACTGTGGGGAAAAAAAGGTGTGGAAAAGTTTCGTCATGGTGAGATAAATCATCTTTGAGGCCTGAATGTGTTCTGGGAGAGGTTTTAGTGTAAAGTATGCAGAATGGGTGAGGCAGGTTGGCAGGGCGGAGAGAGAGAGAGAGACAGGGACAGAGCAATAGGTGATAAAGACACAGGGAGCTGGAGATCATTGCTCCTTAAGTGTATTCACACCCTAAGTATCAAGCCATCTGCTATGCTAATGTAACCTTCTCATCTACAAGAGCACGTTGTAGGCGCACACAGATGTTTAATTCATGCTAAACTAATGACTGTAAACGAGGCTAAACTCCAAAAGAAAACATTAACCTGTTTAGAACATCAATATAATGATGAAACAGATGCTCACGCCCATTGATGACTTATTTGCTTCTGCCTTTTGTTCAGCTTTTTCCTTACCTCCCACTTTTTTTTGGCTTGCGTGACTCTGTGTTTCTGTTACAGTACGTCCTTCTCTTGTCTCAATACAAGCAGAGCACCAAACGCAGGCATCTTATTCAATATGTGTACACTTACACGTGGCATGTATCCACAGCAGTACACAACACTTCACTTTTGAAACCATGTGATGCTTTGAGGGTTGGTAAATAACCATAGATGTGGTGCAGAGAAAACAAATTATATCTGACAATTACAGTGAAGAATAAGAAAGAAACCAAATCAGGAACCTTTTGTGACTTTAGACAAGAGGACCTAGGGTCTAACTGTAGTTCCTAATGCCAAGGAAGTGCATGGTCTGAGGGTACTACCCTCTTTTCCAGGAACTATCTGAAAGTTGATGCTGGGTGGCACAAGTCTCAATAATATGGCAAGGGACAGATGTCTCTTGGACATCATATAAAGAAACTTTCCCCATACTACCCCCCATGGGTCATGTGGTGACTTGCATCTCATGAACACATAGCATTCATTCCTCATGACATGTCCAACTAACTGTCAAGGAATGCAAGACATGCAAGGCATGATGTGCATCTCACTGAGACTACCTGGTTAAATAAAGCTTAATCGTTCCAAATAAAGTTACATTAATAAATATATTGATAAGCAGGACGGTTTTGCCATCTTGTCTGGGGTCTCATTAATTCATACAAGTAGCACTCACTACAAGCACTACAAGATCTATTTATCGTGCTGTAATACATTTGCATGAAAAAAGAAGTATAAAACACTAGTGCAAGTTTTTCATTGGTTACTGTACATGGTCTTGTGCCCATGTCCATCTGTATTAACGTATCTATTTCTGCAAGAAAAAAAACATACAGACAATCATAAGAAAAAGAAACTAGGACCAAAGGCTTTGTAATGGTGGTTTGCCACCTTAACACTGTTGGGTCAAAGCTTTTAAAAGGGCCATGATGAGGTCATGAAAGGTCATCGGTTAGCCTCATTGGACAGAGATTCCTGTACAGAGAAATGTTTTATATTTTTACAGACCATGTGATTTTAACTGGAAGTGTGCAACAAAACAAATTCTATAGTTTGTGTTGCTTGCTGCTTTTGTATTATTCTATGATATATAAATGAATAATATTTCAAATATGGATTTTGGTCTTGTTTGGAGCCCAAAGGAAGATTTGAATCAAGAATGAGCTTGACTGCACTGATACAGCTTTGTACACAATGCATTTGATTTCTCCGGCCCACATGGACAGCTGTGTACATTCTGCATGGTCATCATAACTGGGCAGCGTGCAGTTGTCCTCATCAGAGAGGTGAATTTGCCTTGAGGGAGATAAGACAAGAGTGTGACAATGAAGGTGAGTTCCCTGCTGTTCTCTTCAACACTTGAATGAGCCAGGATGAATTCCCCAGTGGTAACAGACTTTTAACATAAGCTAACACTTCAGTCTGTCTGCTGCATGTGGACCACCTCATCTGGACTAAATCAACATGCGGATCACTCATCCTTGTTCCTTAAGAAAGATGATAACTAAACACTACAAAGTCACCATCATTATGCTAATTATCCATCCATCAGAACAACAAAACAGAAGCACCAATATGCATAATGCTCAATGATACCGCTTTCTGTAGAGCAGCAGAACAGCGAGCCAATTAGGAGTCTGTTTGATTCAGAGCCATTATTTGAATTTGATTTGATTGGCTCATGATCAGAAATGTGCTGCTGCTCTTCAGAATCTCAGCCAGCAGCCATCCAGAGCTGCTTTTAGCAGCTGGCACTGAAGAAAGAGAGGACTGCCGCAGTGAATCATCCAATCTTGGCCCCAGCATACAGTAGTGTCAACAGCACTAAGTTTAGGCTCTGTGTCTGTGGTCAGAGCTGGATCCAGTAGTTCAAATTAACTTAATTAGCACACAACATATCCAGAATATTCCAATAAGACACATATTTTTTGCATTGTGTTTACACTGCCTACATTTAGGACTTGTGATGCCAGCATTGTTCTACCTTGAAGTTATGATTATGATCTTAATCCTTTTTTTTAGCCATGCTAGTTATATGGGACTATAGATGACAAAGTGAGTAAATTGGTCCACCTCTTTGGTCCAGACTGAAATAGCTCAGAGGCTATGGATTGGTCCAGACATTCATGTCCCCATCAGGATGAATTATAATCAGTTTGGCGATCCCTTTCGTTTTATCTAGTGCCATCGTCAGCTCAAAATTTCAATGTGTCAAATACTAGCATGCTGACGTTAGCATTTAGCTCGAAGTACTACTTTGCCTAAGTGCAGCTTCAAAAACTGACAGCATGGCAGTGAACTCATCTTGTTTATATTTAGTGTATAACTTAACTTGCCAATTGACCACGACATGGATAAATGATTTGGCACTTTTTAAAAAAATTAACAGCACAATGCAAGCCCCCCAGACTCTTCTCAAAGTTTGATGTGCCCAGATCAAAGAAAAATGAAGGGGGTATCTTTAAGTGGTCCAGTACCAGTTCCCAATCAGGGACCACCTTATCTGTTTTCTTGTGTGTGTGTGTTTTCATGCCTAATATTAGGTAGTTTGCTAATCCATCAATGTAAACAACATAAAATATCATTTTAAGTTACGGATTTCAAGCCAAAGACCGAGTCTGTTGCTTTTTGAGGAGGACTGCCATACATGATCTCAGGAAGCTGCATGTCAGGAAAACATAAAAATTATTTAGCCCTTTGGACAGATCACCAGTATTGTTGTTTTTCTGTCAGAACCTTGGAGCTTTTCACTGGGGCTTCTCTGGGGTTCTTACCACCACCAAATGGGACAGCTGTGGCTCAAGAGGTGGAGAGGACTGCTAACCACAGGGTTGGCAGCTCAATCCCTGGCTCCTCCTGTCTGCGTGTTGAAGTGTCCTCGGGCAAGATACCGAACCCCAAATTGCTCCAGATGGTCAGACCAGCACGTTGCATGATAGCTTGTGTGTGTGTGTGTGTGTGTGTGTGTGTGTGTGTGTGTGATTGAGTGGCAAAAACACTGCTGCCATTTACCAAGTTTAATACATCTCTACAGCTTCACTATAGCTGATAAACCTGGGTGACAGTCAGCTTTTAAATAGATTGCTGTCCCTTTCCCTGAAGAGCTACAGCTGTTTTCACAGATGTATGTCATTAAAATGATTATGCTTTCATATTTTTATACATGCCTACATAACACCAGCCCACACAGAAAACAAATGCACTGATGAAAGCAAAGAGACAAATACATCACATTTCCAGTTATTTAGACCCATCATCACACTGTGATCACAGTCACAAATTTACTCTGCTGTTTGAGCTGACCTCTTTTGAAGGAAGGTGCATCGAAAAATCTCTGCTTAGGACATTTATGCCTCTAGTTTCTGAATCCACCGAACAGATCTGAACATGATGCAGATTATTCTCTCTCTCTCTCTCTCTCTCTCTCTCTCTTCTCTCTCTCTCTCTCTCTCTCTCTCTCTCTCTCTCTCTCTCTCTATCTATTTATCTATCTACATGCAGGTGAAAAAAGGTGTTGGAAAACTTCTCAGCTACTTTACAGAAGTAACTTTTAAAAACCTTGCAACCTACCATCTACCAATATACCTACCAATATATTTAACATATAATGACTACCGATGGGTGTCCCTGGAAACCCCCAGAAAAAAAAAACTACTGTAACTTATTTCTTCTCAAAAAAATATTAGTTATGTAATGAATGTCATCTGAAAAAATGAATGTTATCTACTTTTCTTAAATACAAATTGCAGCTTTTATCAATCTGCAATCTTTTCACAAAGCCTTCAAAATAAAGGTATTTCCACAAGAAGAATAGGTCCTGGCTGACCATGAATGGTTAATGTGCCAGAGAAGGTCAAACTCCCACTTCCAGCCTTCACTAAATGAAGAAACTTATACTTTCTGAGGAAGACTCCACCAGCACAACTGCCAGAGTGAAAGTACACATTCAACACTTGGGAGCTCATTAAATGCACACCGAAAATTTTCAGAATTGCTGTTGCATTGTGTATCTGTATAGGAAATGCAATGTATATATCAGGGAGTTAGTAAAACATATTTAGTGGTGCTAAAGTTTAGCAAAAAATGGTCTATGGAGAAAGATATGGACATGCTATAATAACAGTGCTATGTAGACATCAGATGAGTTTTAAAAGTTGAAGAAACTGAAAGCACCACAGTGAGTTTTTTAGATGAATGTGTCCATGCAACAGGTTCTAGCTGCGGTTTGTGTGAACCAGCATAAACACATCATCATGGTAAACCTTCAGCTTTTTCCATGCTGACCTGTGGAAAACCATTCCCAGTGCTTCAACACAGCTTCACAGTTACTCACAGTCCAGAATTTCCCCACCCCTACTACTAAACACCTGGATCCAAAAGTCATTGATAAGTGAGCATAACACACACACACACACACACACACACACATATATATATATATATGATAATGTGCAGTGTATTTCCTTCATAGTTCCTCCACAGTATTGCAGATTTTAAGGCCGCTAATCATTTTAAGGCACAGATGTGTTAATGTAAACCTCATAAGACTGTCACAATTTTACTTTTAAACAAACATGATGAGTTTAATTATTATGCACTATATTGTCACTAATAGCCACAGTGATGTGGTTCCACCCATGAAACTACAGGACCTGTGACCTTGTCAAGCCTATTACACAACTGGGAAACAGTCCCTGGCCTGTGATGGGTTACAGGATAACAAAGCAACAAGAGGGGCTAAACATCCATATTGGGGCAGCTCAAATAATAAATTCACATATAGCTCATAACTACTGGAATCACTGTTGGTGCCATTGTTGCTTGACCTCTCTCTCTCTCAATCTTTCTCCACTATCAGCTAAAAGCAAAGAAGCAACCATTATCCATTTTCACTGCAAGGACCGTATTTAACACAGATTGTGACTATCAGTATAACATACTATAGCATTCTGAAAAATGGGAAAAGGGCAACTTGCAGGTTCATTCTCAGAACACAGCACCATTTCACCTCCTGTAGCTCTCCCCTCCAGGCTTGATAACATCTGCAGGCCAAAACCCTCTGGCCCTCACAAAAAGCTGTGGGCTATCTTTATTCGACATCCCTGGATGGTGCAGCCGGGAGCCGTCGTCTACCTCAGCAAAATCAAAACAGCTTTCGTCTCTCCGCAGGACCTTTCCAGCTGTGCACAAACAATCATTTGTAAGTCCTCCACTGGAAACCAGCAGCTCCTATCTGCCTCCATCTGGGCAGATTCGTTCGGATGGCAGATGGTGCCTCAATATTTGTGCCTGTTGCATAAAAACAAGGTGTTTAACAGACTTTGACAAAATGATTCTGGGCTAAATATGCCTCGAAAGAGCAAAGCTTGTGCACCTCTTCTAGCCTTCTCATTTTGAAAATCAAACACAATCAGAAATCAATTACATGCAAATACATGGATATATCATTGGCACTTAATTGTGAAGAGATTTCTATGGTGAAACACAACATATATATTTAATGAATGAGTATTTTCCCCTTGAAATTATCCATCCTTCGCAGTGTGGTAATTGCTTGCGTCCTCTTAAGTTGATATGTGCTTCAATAACCTACATCATTTGAAACCACTTACTAATGGTCTTTGAAATGTATATACTGCATATGCATATACGTAATTGACTTCTCATTGGCAAAGAGAAGGAACAGAAATAGAAAAAGATAATGACCAACTGGAATAAGGATGACTGAAGAGACTGTAAGAACATAGCACAGCAGGGAATTAAATTAATTTCCATACTTTATTCTATTCACTCAGCCTCGTAGCCCTTCTTTCTTTTAGGCAATTTGGATGACCCACAGGGACAAGGTTCTAGATCATTGGGAACCGGTAGCAATGCTTGAGGGCTAAAAAACATCTTTTCCTTTCAGAAAAGAACGTATTTGTATGTTTAACCTAGCTGAATTGATATTTTGGCCTCTCTGAGGCTGCAGAACAAAGTGTAAACACATTCACATATCATCACTATATGAAGTTGTTAAGGTGAACTTGTTAGCAAACAGTTGCCTATTTACACATCGAGCAGACAGAGATCAACATCAGCATTCATTTGCAATTATGTTTCTGGTCATTTGACAAATCTAAATCCAATACTCACTCTCATTTTAGCTCTGTTTTGGGCTCCACCAAAAATGCTGTACCTGTAGTTTCAGCTGCTCTGAAGCTTCCCACCGCCACTGGTGGATTGATGACAGCAGCGAAAATGAACCAAACAGTAAAGTTGTGGGCCATGAAAACAAAACAATGAGCTGAAAAGCACTAAAGGGCTTTGTAGAACTGATGTGGGTTGTAGTCGAATGATAATTCTGTATGTTTTTGTCATAATGAGTGACACTTACATGTACTCATTTGTCCGATTGTCAATATAAAAATATTCATCAGCGCAGCTCTAAGGATGGCAGAAATCACTATGTTGAGAAAAGAGGTGAAATATATTTTTGTGACCAGTAAAGTAGATATTCAGATATTAAACTCAAGATTATGAAAATGAAAACGAAAGCATCAAGCTCTTAAATGATGAAAAGATGGCCAATGTGTTGCATTTATTGGTCATTATAGCCTCAACAGGCCTAAACTGTTTGACTATGACATAGTTTGAGCCCAACTTTACAAACAAATCTCTAAAAATGATAAAAAAACGTCAAATAAGTGGAAAGAATATACTGTATCTTAATGTTTTAGAAAGCTTTCCCTGTCCACACCAACAGGCATTAGATATGGACCTATCTTAATGTATATATTGTACATTACACAGATTACACTGCTCTAATGCACAAAATAAGTACACTGGTAAAACAGCCAGTATTAAGGAAACCAAGGCCTCTGATATATTAGACAAGAACCTGGGCAACCAAGAGCTGAGGGAGTACCTCTACCTACAGTTCCCAAGAGTGTGACAAAAGTAAAATCCATCTTTGCTACGAAGCTACAGTTTCTTTATGGGCAAGGTATAGTTACTCAGACCCACATTACTATGTCCAGCTACTATGTCCAACTATGAGTTGGTTTCTGTCTTGTTGACAGCTTCTTTTTTTCATTTTTTCCATTTTACTCTGCTATAGAGACAAAGTGACAAGTTTGTTGTCACGTGGAGCCTTTGGAAGTGATGCACATATCTGCACATCTTAATCTGGAATGTCACATTTCAATGTTTTAGGGCAGTGAGGAATGAGTTTCGGCTGTTTAAATGTCAGTTGTATTTGTATGAAGCATGATAGATATTGATCTATTCTGCTTTGAATATATGGTTTTCAAAATAAGACTTCAACCGGTTTTAGTTTTCAGCTTCTAAATTTCAAGCTGCACTAATCCACTGCACATTGTGCTTAAAAACGGGTCCTGAGCTGTTCTGAAATCACTGTAAACCACAGCCTCTTGTGGCTTATTGCTTTAATAAACAATGGCTCAGAGGTCAGCCGTGGTAAAACCAACAGAGAATTATCACCCAACTGTGACGTTCCCCTTGGTTGCTCTATGGAGCATTTTGGCTTGTTGTTATGGAGTTTTCCCACAAGTGACCAAAATAAATAAATTAATATTAGTGCTGCTCATATTTTAGGCGGCAGTTAGATGGAGTCTGTCTGCTGTTAGTTTTATTTTCCTTATCCTTAGTGAAGACAATAGACAATAGATACAGTGTATCTTGGATGGAAGTTCAATGATAATTTGGTGCTCCCTCTGTGTAAATGAAAAAAAAACTATTTTGATTTTGCGTTTTGTTGATTTAGTAGTATCTTTAAAACTATAATAATGATTCCTTCCAGCTAGAGAAGCTGATTGCAGAGTTGAGTACAAGTGTGTTTTAAGGGAAAAAGGCCCTGTGGGCTGTGCAAAAAGTTTTTAGTTTTGCTAACACAGTGTTTTAGGCAGTGTTTATTTTCAGTACCTGAAGCCATTAAAGGCCCTCTGCCAGCAGGGCTGTGTCCTGAGGAATGCCTTGAGGAGACAATAGATCTCTTCCATATCCACTGTTCTCTCTCACACAATATATTTTTGATTTGAGTGTTTTATTTTGCAGTCCCATGATGACAGTGGGCTTGAGTTAGGTGACATCCGAGGATAGGAGATTTTGGGGTACGCTCTGTACTTTCATTTGGAAATGAAAGTACAGAGCGTATCATATTGTAAGATAATAGGATATATTATATCAATACTGAGTTAAATAATATACATAGGTTAATAGAGGGCCTTTTGTATTTTTCACAAGCCACAGGGAGAAGGAGAGGGAGAGGGGAAGGGATACTCAGTTTGTTGCAGTCTGCGACCTCACCACTAGATGCTACTAAATCCTACACACTGGTCCTTTAATATCCAAGCAGCTTTGAGCACACAGTACTCCAGTCAGTAAGTGAAAAAGATAGCCTTTTACAGTTCATACTGACTTTGTTAAATTATGTTTTTTTCCCCACTTTGCACCTGCCTTGTTTTTTTTACCTGGGTTTTAAGTTGTGAAAAACATTTCCCACCATCACATAAGATTGTACATTCTATGTTCTCTGTATAACAGACTTTATGAGTCGCAGAGTGAGTGAAATGTCCAGGATGATACGCAGTATAACAGTCCTGGATCAGGGTTAAATTGATTGATTCAGCCCATACACTCTGAAAATATTATACTCATACATCATGCTTTAAAAAAAATTCAACTCCAATGATACTGCAACTCAAGGCAACTAAAACTAAAGATTTATATGAACATTATATAACCAGCTTTTACAGCTTTGTTGTTGAAGTCAAAATGGAAAACAACATGAAAATAAAGTCTCGTGAAAAATCTGACACAAGACTTGTTGACAGTTTTTTAGCGAAATGTTGTGGTGAAGACTTACGCTTCTCACTTTACTTTTTTGCTCTCCCACTATGCATATATGCAAATGTGTGTGTGTGTGTGTGAGAGAGAGAGACTGATGTCACTGAATATATTTGTTCTAGTCATCTTTCCATTCCTCTCTCACCATGTTCCCTCAACTCCATCTTATTCTGTTTCTCGAGTGTGTCTATGCATACTGTGACACATCTGCATGAATTAATGAATACGGTGAGAGAGGAAACTGATCATATATTATTCCATCACTCCCTCTCTGTCTCCCCATTTCTGCCAATTTCTGTCAAGGGAATCTATGTGGATTCATGATTTGAAAATTCCTTTCATTTTCATCTTTATCTTGCTAACCCCGTCTCTCGCCCGAGCCCCTTCACTCTTCATATGTGCTTATATATGCATCTATGATCAGATAATTGTCTTTCGTCATGCCACCCTGGCTGTTACTGCATGTGTAACTGTGCATGAAATAACCGGTTAGAGTGAACTCTCCAATAACTGGCTGACTGACTGACTTCATTCTATGTATGTTGGATGTGGTGCTGCCTCTGCAGTAAGAATTGAGATGTTTTCGTATGACACATGCAGTAGCTTCCCAACTTTATGTTATTGTAGCTTTACTCAAAAAAAAAAGTTAATGGAAGACACTTCTGATGCTTATCAGTATATTGCTCTAGTTCCTCAGGAAAGAACACACATAAAAGCACGTGTGATGTTTTATGCTGTTTAATAATAATTCTGCTGAAAGGTGGAATAAAACTCACACACACACACACACAAAACACACAATCTGCTTTTGCCTGAGTCATCTGTAAAAGCCTGAATGAACGCGCACTTACTTTCTTTTCATCTACTCTCCAAAGAAAGACATTAAATTTAACTGCTGTTGTTGGTGTTTGATTTTTATGAACTGCCGCTTTCTCATTCAGTGAGCAATTTTGTGGAAATGTGTGGAATATGTTCACAGATGCCAAAATGTACTATAGAACCACATAGGAAGGCTTTCAATAACTGCTACTCATCTGTGGCAATTTTTTTGGAGTATATTACAATCAGCAGCTCAACTCATGTTATCAGACAGTTAGCCAAATAGTAGTGTATTAAGCATGATTTTTATGGTTAAAAAAATAATAATAAAAAGGTTTTGAAATTGCGCCCCAACTCACATGTTATTTTTTTGTCAGCGCAAGTGTTTGAAAGGCAACACATCAAACATCAGATCAACAGAAACTGGCTTTAAAGGGAAGGAACTTCTGGAAAATCATTTTGTCATTTTGTCCTCAAACTTGTTTAGAAAGTTCCTAAGACGTCGAATTCTCCTCAGCTCATTTTACAGACCTCATAGCAGGTATACATTTTGACATCAAAGTACACCGGTACGGTTTGTCACTCAGTCTGTGAGTTCAGTTGTGCACATGCAGTACTCAAGTCTCACAGTAAGAGGCAGCAGAGTCCAGCCTGCCCCAAAAGCAAATGAAGTAGAAGAAGAGTTCAGCCAATCATCATTCCCCTGCCTTCACCTAAACATCAAGCAGGGATGATCATGATTGAAAAATGTATAACCTCAGAGACTGCAGCAACAAGACAACAATTTATCCCTCTCGTTCCCCTTCTTCACTACACTGTCCTCAAGTGAGAACGCTTCTTTGCAAAGGTAAGCGGACTGAGGTGGATGTGGAAAGTTGAAAATGTGAATTGACCTGATAGTGTGTGTGTGTGTGCGTGTGTGTGTGTGTGTGTGTGTGTAGAGAGTATAGTCTATTACTTAGCCTACTCTAAGAAAATTTCAAAGAAAAGAAACACCCCTCATTGTAAATTAAGTCCAATATGTAAGAAGGGATGTGATGACCTCTACAGTTTCAACACTCATGTTCATTTTCAGTTCATTGTTATTAGCTCATCCAACCATTACATAATAGCCTACCTATAATGTATTAACCAGCTCTAAAATGTTTGTTTCACCATAGCCACAACATAGTCTGTTTGGGCTGGTTAATGTTTTACAGCTACATTGACATCATCTTTTCAAGTTCACTAAAAAGCATATTTTCAAAAATCAAATTGGCTTAAAGTATGATTGTTGTGGAGGTGTAAACAATAGAAACTGTATAAATGCAGCATGGTATGTATGGGCATCTGCAGAGATTTTTGTAAACAATCTGTTATTGATGTCAAGAATTTTCATATCAGTGCTTCCTTCACTTTTTATCTGTTTGACTGCTTCATGTATGCAAATGATGTACTGTTGTGTGTACGTATGCAAATTATGTACAAAAATTCATTGTGCCAACAGCAGTGATTTGCATTTGATGCATGTAGGTCGCCAAAGTGGTACTAAAAAAAAAATTTGTCCAGGGGTGGCAGGTCTGCATCTTATATTTAAATTCTGGTACCAGTCACTGTAATTTCCCTCAAAGGCTGTAACCAATGAGCAGGAAGATTTTATAGTCAAAGTTGTGGGCTTTAAGAAAGAAAATGAAACATTACATGATGGGAAGAAAAAAAAGTTGCAAAAATTGTAAATGTTTTTGCACGTTAATGAGTTAAAATTACAAAACTCTACAATTGAAGTGTGTTCTATGACTGTGTTTGTGTCGCTTGTAAAGTGGAAGCAATGCTTAGGTTTTCCACTGCAGAGTCACAGATGCAGCCCAGTATCCATAGAAATGACAGTTGGTTCATATTGAATGGTTCTTTACCTCATGATTTACTTCCAGTGACAACATTCAGTGCCAATGCAGGAAGCAGTGTGCCCTTCATGTAGGAGGAGGAAATGATGGTGTGGACATCGGGTGGTGGATCATGGATGTATTAATAGATGGATGGATAAAGTGCCTCCAGTCAGCCTTGCTGACAACTGATGTACTGCAATGAAAAAATCCTCTCCTGCCCAAAAAGTTTTTTCCCCATAGACCACCATTATAAAAGAGAAGTAAAACTTTGACAGGACACGTCCAACTTCAAACAATGCCAGTTTTTACATTACAGTTATACATTAATAATAAACAAACAATTTCCAAAACTTTTCCAAAGCCTAGAAAAGCAAGTTTTTGCACATGAAATCATCCCAAAGTAATCCAAGATTCAAAGTATCCAAGAATCCAAAAGTAATCCAGGCTCTGTGGAAACGTCCACTATGGTTCTTGTTTAGCCAGTCATGTAATTCAATGAAATAAAAAACATCAATAACACAATCAAATCAGCCTAGCTAACTGGAGACTACAGATGAAAATTAGCCTTTCTGTCAAAATCTGACATATTTCCAGAAATGTGCACTAAAAACATAACTACCACTACTAAATTATTATAAATAATATCTCATAAAAAAAAAAAAAAAAAAAAAAACACCATATAAATGTGTTATTTGGTAAATGGACTGCATTTACACAGCACTCACTCATCTAATCACACACACTGACACACTGATGGCAGTGAGCTTCCATGCCTTACCACCGAGAGCAACTAGAGTTCAGTGTCTTACTCAAGGACTCTTTAACAAGTTGACAGGTGGAGCTGGGGATCAAACCGCCAACTCTGCTTTTAATGGATGACCCACTCCACCTGCTGAACCAGAAGGTCCATGAAAACACAGTCAACAGTCAATCTCTCATTCAGAGCCTACTTAGTGTGGTTCAATATTTAATATGAACTGATAACTCAGTATTGACCCTCCACTTGGCCTTATTTTCTTCAGTCGCCATCTCTCTCAACTTGCAGACAACTGTGAGAATGTAGCTTTTCTCTTTGCTCTTCATCTACTGCTCCCTGTCTATTGCACAGTTCATTGCCCTTCCTCTATCATCCTCAGCTCCATTGCAGCTATCATCATCATCATCATTATAACTATCATCATTATCATCATGCTCTGGCTCCCTGGACTCATTGCTTACCTGCTGCATATTGGACACTCCCCACTACTCCTGTCCCTCTGTGTGACAACAACTCCCTCTGACTCCGTCTCTCCCCGCCTCTTCCTCCATTGGTCCAACAGGAATATGTACGACAGGTACCAAGCAAACAATCACTGAAGGTGGTGTGCTTCCTCTTATATCTGATTGATGCAAAAAAAATGTGCAGAAAAACAAAGTAATCCAAAAAGGAATGACCTAAAACACAAATATGTAATCACTTTATTATTTTTCTGTTATTTACAGGGAGAAAGCAGCCATAGTTGCTAAAGTTCACTGGTGATGATACATTTTTTTTTTATGTTCTGGAATAAGAAAAAAAATCTAGTTAAATGGAGCAACGATTTTGCCCTCTCCGCTCAGTCAGAAACTATTTACCTCATGTGACATGACCAATGGCCAAAGAGGGGAGGGAATAGTCAGTTTAGAAAGAGGGAGACTGAAAGTGGCCACAATACACTCAGTCACCCCCCTCACACATACACACATGCATAAAATGAGTAAACCTTGCCCCTCCCTAACCTCTGTCACAAACATACACTAGTTACTACCTACATGCACACTACTGTACACTGCTACACACACCTACACACACATTCACAAAGGCTATTAGGGGTCCCTACCTGCTCTCAACTTCAGGAGTGATTGATAGAGCCTTCACTGCAACACACAGGCTGTTTAGTCATACTGATTGCCTTGTATATATGTGTGTGTGTGTGTGTGTGTGTGTGTGTGTGTGTGCATGTGATTGTGTACAATTGTTCCATGTGTTTTTTTTTCTAATGGCGACTGCAGGAAGGCAGCTGTGCATCTCTTTGGTATCAGTGTTTCATAAAGTGAATGCGTGTGTTTAAGAGACGTTTAAAAAAGTGCAGAGCATGTGTGTTTGAAAAATGAATGTGCAACTGTCTGTGTGTGTGTGTGTGTGTGTGTGTGTGTGTGTGTGTGTGTGTGTGTGTGTGTGTGTATGTGTGTATGTAATGCATTTGTGCTTCTTTCGGTCTTGAACAATACTTTATGGTTAAAGTTGCAATGTCACATTTGAATGATGACTTGTGCCACTCTGTCACTTCAGGGTTTGCACAAAGTCACAGAGAACACACACACGGACACACGGACACACACACACACACACACACACACACACCTAGAGAAAGAGTCTCATCTCTCAGACACCAACCTCTCGAGAAGAGAAGGAGGGGCAAAAGAAACAAATGATGATAGACAGAATTAGAGGGTTTGTTTGTATTTTCATCCTCATTTAAAACTAGTTTTGAAAAATGAAGTAAGAATACAAACTCACAGTCTTCCTGAAAGTCAAAGTAACACATTTCAAACCTCACTACTCACAACACCACTTTACTCGGCAGGTTGTTACATTTTGTGTATGTTAATGTTGGCCATATTTCATATTTTCATTCTAGGACAACAGCAAAGAAATGCAATAGGTAATATCATAGAAACAGTGTTTTTAATTCAGTTTGTACTCATACAGTGTAGGTTGGCTGAGCATTATGGTCTTTTACAGTAATGCCCTGTTCAAATAAAAATGATGTAATGTAACAACAGACATAAACAAAACAAACTGATGTGTGAATTCAGGTTCAGGTGTAGGGTGATTATTGAGAATGGTCTGGAGGGGTAGAAGTGATACCATTTGGTGCAGATTACAAGTTCCAGAGCAGCAATGATGACATATTGAGTGGCAGTTTTCTGAGGTCATTTCTGGGAGGTCACAGGCACACTAACTTTTCAATTGCTGTGAAATTAAATGGAGTCATTCACGGAATAGTTGGACATTTTTGGGAACACATTTGTTTGTTTATTTTCCAAGAGTGAAGTGAGTGTGAAGTAAGGAGCTAGAACCTAGAAGAAGGCAATTAGCCTAGCTTAGCATTAAGACCGGGGTAAATCACAGACTGTACCACTAGTGTGTACAGATGAAGCAGCTTTAGAGTAGCTTCCCACTGACATTAATGTCTCATCTCAAAAGCTATCTAAAGATATCTAAAATATTCGATTTTTCAAAAAGTTGAACTGTTCCTTTAAGAAGTAATCCTGGTTTACTATAATTTCATCATGTTTTCATAGTTGTGACCGTTGTCTCTATCATTTATGTTTGACTTTTAACTTTATACTCATTAAGTTAATTGGTGACATTGCTATAAATTGCGATGGAATTTCAATAAAGTGCAATAGGACAAGAAATTAGCTGTGAGACAGTCAAACAAGCCAACAGTTTGACCAAAGTAATTTTTTTTTTTTTTATTTTGAGCCAAAATCCAGTAGTGAATGAATTCAAATGTCAATAATTCCTTATTGTGGAGTAAATCTGTGTGCTCACAGCTACAGCAACAGTTAATGGATAATAAATGTAGAGGTTTTTTTTTCCCTCAGATAAATTTGACTAATCTGAAGTTTTGCTGAAAACTTGTACGGTCATATGAGTGTATTTCTTATCTTTCTTATCAAATCTGACTTATTCTTTAATAATCTCTCCTCATTCCCTAATCTGCAGTTAACTTGAGTGAGTACAGTGTTTTCAGGGCCAAAACAATGAAAACTGGAACTGTTATCTTTTATGTTCTGATAACACCAAGAATCCTGTATTATGCATTTATATATAAAAAAGGTTTATTTATTTGCAATGTATTCAACAGATGTTATCATCCAGATTTATGTCTCCATCTGTTCCCCCAAAACATGAGTTACCTACCAGCACCCTGCAGAATTGTTCCTTTTTTGTATATGTCTACAACTGTTTCACTGTGTACTGTACCCTCTCCCGCCCATTATCAACCTGATTAGTACACAAAAATACCAAATGAGCATCTCTAATGATCCCCGTCTCTCTCTGCCACTCTTCTTCTTGGTTTTTGGTGTATTAAATAATGAATTCAATGAGTTCCTCTCTAGTCTCTATCTCTTCAGTATCTCTCTGTACCTGGCTGGTGACTGCAGGTGTCTGACAGACTCACAGGTTGAATAATTCACTCAGTCCAAATGAGATCTCCCTGGCCTTAATGAAGCCATTAATGAGACTCCATGGATTCAGACTGCTGCCTCACACCTACATTGACACATTCCCCCCACACAAACACAAAGGACTCATACACATGAATGTTGGCATGTACGGGGGAAAAAAAAAAATCAGCAACATGCAAACACAATGATACATGAGGAAAAACACACATGAGCACATGCAAACACACAAAAAGCTGGCTTTAGATACACGCAAACAAAGGCTGGCATCACCCGGGCACAAGTACACACATTGAGAAGCACTGGCATGCATGCCCACATGCACACTGGATTCACTGTGCTAATTACATGTAGGAATGCAGTTTGGAGTTGAATAGACCAACATAAAATGACCTGTACAATCCAACCCATGTGGTTAGATGGTTTTAATGTTTTAGAGGTGTAGCACTATGGGCTGGGCACTGGGTACTTTTAACTTGTGATAGGAAATGACACAGACTTAGGCAATTCCCTGTTTAAATCACAAAATAAATGGTTTAGGATTTAAATCACTAATATTTTAAGTATTCAGTCACCCCCCACTCAACATATATCTGAATGGAATTTAAACTTTACAAAACACAATGTATTTTAAATGCAAGTAATGAATTAAATTAACACGAATATTGTAAACCTCTCATGAAAACATAGAGAAAAAATCTAATATATGCTGTGTATGTATATTCAAATGTACACAACCTGTTTCCCTTTGGATCTTTTACAAAAAAAATGCAAATTTACATCAAATACTGTACATCACACAAACACCCAGACAATCCCAACTGTAACAAAGTTGACTTATTTCTCCTTCTAATGTGTAATAATGTAAATAAATGACAACTGACCTCCCTTCATTCCTCTTTCCTCTCTCTCCTCCTGCTTTCCACCTTTGACAATCAGTACATGTTTTCTTCCCTGTTACTCTCCCCTCTTTCCTTCCCTCCATCTTTTCCTGTTGCAACACAGAAATGTCCATCTAAAGACATTTAATCCTCAGTCTCTGTTTCTCTTCTCTTTTAAAGCAAGTGAAAGATTCATTTGATTGGGGTGAGATCATTTCACTTTTTTTTTCGTTCACTTTGACTTGTGTTATTAAAAACACATTTTTTTTAACCATATCATATTTCATATAGCCTGCATTAAGGAATAGCCTATAGAATATGAGATAGAAATGAAAAAAAAGCATTTTGTGTGATTGAACAAATATTACAGAGGTAAACAAACATTTACGGTATAAGGCTGGAAATATTCTATTTTTAGAGCTCCATCATCAATAACAACTATAACAAACACGTAAATGAGCCAAACTGTTGCACTGGGCAACATGTTACTTCACTGCAATTATTATGGACACTGTTCATTTTGTGCTATAAATACTCACTAGTGCAGGTAAATGTACTGCTGAAAATAGTCCCCAACAAAAGCACTATTTCCTCTTGTTTGAGTTAGAATTGTTAAAAACCACAGTGCCAGAAGCTGTTAGGATGTCACTGAACCTGATTTTTTTTTTTTTTTTTTAAGAAAAAAAAAGATTTTCTGTGTTTGTGATCTTTCTCTAAGGGTTTTGGTCTGAAATGGCTTGGGGCTGAATGTGGACTAACACAATGTGTTGGGTTTTTTTTTCGTTTCAGGAGATTTATTGATAATCAGAAAAATATAGAATAACAAATATATAACATAATAGGCCATATAATTACCAGCATTGAATACCATTTTGATGCCATCTGGTTTCCATCTAAGTTTTCAACTGAATATTTCAGTATTTGGTGGTGGGGCAAGATGAACAAACCAATAAACCCTCAAAAGTAATTTGCATTGAAGTTTAATACATTTATTTTGTCACAGTGGTGTTAGTAGTGTAGTGGTTAAATGTCAAAAACAAATATAAAACCAAGACAGAACAGCAGTAGGCACTCACCTGTCATTGTCTACAAGTCAAAAAAACAAGAATGACCTCTGCTGCCTCTTCACTTTCACTTTTTTTGTTTTTTCTCTTTGATGATGGCTTATTTCCTCCAAACTCCTCCTCTACATGCTCTTATGCTCCCTCACTCTTTCTTTCTATCTCACCCCCCCCACCGTCCATTGCTCTCCATCCATTGAGAGTGAAGATACAAATCAAAAACAACATCCTCAAGTCCTCGAATGAAGTATTGATCTTTACTCTCCAGTCTCCCTACACGGACTCTCTTCTTCCTTCGCACATTTTCTCTCTAACTACCACCTCTTAATAACTGAATATGAAAATTCTCCGTTCTCGTCCTCTATAAATATATGCAGATTTGAATAAGTGGTCCACACTCTCCCCTTCCCTTCACTACTTAACTGCAACTGAATAAATGAGAATTGCCTCTCAGAGTCTTGTTTAGGGGACTGAATCAATTTTCTGATGACATGGTTCAAGGTACGAGCTGAAGCCACTAAGCTTATTAGCTTGGCTGGCTGGAGTTTGGCTACCTCTGTTAGTATTTCTGTGTGTGTGTGTGTGTGTGTGTGTGTGTGTTGTCTGGTTGGTTGGTTTTTATACACCTGGATGACTGCCAGGGAGAGAGAGCATTGGCTTGAAGTTCTACCTACTTCTTTAGCCAAAGTGCAACAGCTTTGAGGAATAATCTTTTTTAAAAGAAACACTGGTTATGAATGTTTACCCGTTTGCCTTTTATTTAAAACTGGTATCCACCTGGACTTCTCTCACTGTTTAATTTATAGTTAAAAATGATGCATGCACCGAAGAGTACAGCCTTGATTTCTGAGTTACCCTTTCTAATGTAGCTTTCACAAACCCTCACATTCTACAGAGGACATCCGGTGGTCTTTTGCATTTTCATCCAAGTAGTATCAATTACCCTTTTCACAGCAACTTAGATTTTTTCTTGACCTCTCTTCCCTCTCTGGGCCATGTTTGTTGCCTGCCTTCACTTTTTACAACACATTTCAACTATATTGATATTCTATATCCTATTGTGCAACATGGTGCTTGCTTTCTGCGCACCACCAGTGGTCACCAAAAACTGTGAATATTTTTTCATACTAACATACACTTACATTGGGAGATTGTGCTTATGTTTGTGCTTGCGCCCATTTCCAAGAAAATAGGTTCATTAGCTGAGTCTATCATAAATAATGACATAGTAATATTTGCATATATGGTGCTCCCCAGTAGGCGTGTAGCAAGGAAATCTGTGTGTTAATCAGTATTGTTTTGGAAACTAAAACATAGTCTCAGGTTCATCCTTGACCTTGGAAACAGCAATGGAGAAAAACAGTCTCAGGCATTGGCAGTCATGATATTGTAGATTGTAAAGATTTCTATTTTTTGTTCTTCTCCCATGACAACTGGGCACACTCCATTTGTGGATAAAGACCATAGGCCCTATTTTAACAATCTGAGAGCACAGTTTCTTTCATATTGTAATCCTATATTTGTAATCTTTTGCATGTTTTTGTGCTGCTGCACATCCGTGTGTTTGTACATGCGTATGTAGGACATGGGGTAGAATAAGGGGACGGTATTTATTTCATTCACAATGGCTCAAACCTCTGATTATTGTACCTATGAACCAAACTACCATTCATCCAAGCAGAGGAAGTAACAGAGGCAGCTAAATGTTTCAGTCATTTTTTTAAAATTACTTTTATTCCAGTTGTCACAAACCGAGATGCATGACCTTGACAAAAAAGAGAGAGGCACACAATCAACCCAATTAACAACCAATTCATTGGAAAAAAAAGAATAACTCAAGTGGACAACTTAAACTAATAGAAGCATGTGTAATCAGTAAGATCAGCAGTGTAGGTGAGTGCAGGAGTGGAGGAGTGTGTAGATGTAGACAAAAGCCAAACATCAACCAAAAACCAAAGGGTTTCTCAGGGAGGAGAGCACACTGAGCAACTGAGCTCCAAGAGAGTTCTGAAGGAGCACTGGCACACAGGTTCCCTAGATCTCTGTCACCACAACAAAAGATTTCAAACCAGAAAAAAACCTACACAATAAACTGAATATTATAACTTACCCACCCAACAACCTGCCAGTTCACAGGGCAATTCTCCCTGCAACCTCTAACCCTATAGGGAGCAAATTTAAAAAGGAATAAGAAAGGGAGAGGGAGGAACAGGAGATGAACAGATAAAGTTCCTCCAAAACTGGAGCCTGCAACAATGCATCCGCAACCACATTGTCACAGTCTTTAATGTGTCTGATGTCAAGATCATGTGACTGCAGAACAGTGACCACCTAATCAGTCTCTGGTTAGAGCACTGCAGGGTGAGCAGAAAGATGAATGGATTGTGGTCTGTGTAACTCCCCTTTAATGGGAAGAAAGCTCCACTCCATCCTTCCTGACACCTTGGACCCCCTGACAATACACACCAGTCCCACCAGGATAAGGTTGAACACATGAGGATGCCGTTTATAGACTACAGCTCAGCATTCAATCCAATCTTGATGCTAAGCTTGTTTCCAAGTTCTGGATTGTGGGTCTTAACACCCAGCTCTGTGTAGTGTAGGACATTTTGCTTATTTTTCTTTAATTACCCTGGATGAAACAATACCCTCTTTAATTCCAAAGTGAGGAGGTTAGTGAATTCCAAGGACAAGTTGGAGTCTGACAGCATGACACTGACCACAGACCAAACACAGTGTCAAACACTCTTTGAAAGCCAGATGGTTGACAAGACGACTAAATTATAGCCTGAACTAAAAGCACCTTTGTGGTCACTGCAACTAGATAACTCCACACACATTTGGACCATAAAACAAACTTTTTGGTTTCCTTATCTCCACATCCCAGAGTGATATCTCTCTGCTTGTCTTTGTTTTTCAGCCAAGCTTTAATAACTGTGAAAGTACTTGTATAATCAGGTTATGAACCATACCATGTTCTTTGTTGTAAAATTGCATGAATAATTATATCATTTTGATAGTTGTATGATAATCGATTGATGAAATTTGAGTTTATTACAGTTTGAGTTTATTATATTATACAACATGTGACAACACTGCCCTCTATTGGTAAGGGTAGAACTTCATATCAGTTCATATGGTTCCTTCAATTTCATTTTATTAACTATATTATTAAACATAATATCCTTGACAGAGATTTCTGTTTTCTCTTAAGATATCACTTTTCTTTTTTTCCAACCAAGTACATGCATATTTTAGTCCGTTATTGTTTTATTTGTAACATTAAGTCTTGTGTTTTCATGTGTAGTAATTTATTTTTGAAGTTATCCAACCAAGTGAATTAGAAGCCAATGTAGCCAGAAGGTTTATTCAACCTATCCACAAGCATCACAAAGTCAACAGAAGCCTACAGCTGTGTTGAACCAGATCCTGGCCATACGTGCTGCTCCCGCTGTACAAGCCAACAGCTGGACAGACTCTTCCCCAGTTGGTCTAAATAAAGACTGGCCTAAACTTCACTGGTGACTCAACAGTGCAGTCAACCACAAACTCTTCAACAGTGAGGCATAACATGACTTTGTGATCAAGGGTTGATATCAAACTACATGAAATTAAGTACAGAATTTCTTTAGAGAGATCGGGTTAGCTTTCCTTAGCATTCCCGGTTGATATCCATTAGCCTCAAGTTACACACTTTGATCTTTAGCTAGTAATAAACGTCTTAATTTACCTTAAGTTGTTGTTGCAGTTTCCTTTGAGCACAGCAGACAGAGGTCACCATTTTGAAACCTCCAGACATTACAGATGTCCATCAAGGAGTTGGTGCCCTGATTATTACGAGGTGAATTAATGGATAAAAGTAGGTATAATCCCATATAACTGGATAACTGGATCCTGGACTTCCTGACTGACAGACCTTAGGCGGTGAGAATTGGTAACCTCGCCTCCTCTGCACCGACCCTGAGCACCGGAGCCTTGGGGCTGTGTACTCAGTGCCCTCCTGTACGCCCTGTTATATTTTATATTCCCCATCTCTTCAGTCTGAGACTGCTGCTAGTGTTTTTACTGTCATATATACTTATTGCTTATGTATATTTATTGAATATTATTTGCTATGCTAGTGTTTTTTTTACTGTTATGTATGTTATGATTCTTGCCATCATTCTATTCTTCTTCTTCTTCTTATTATTATTATTCTATTCTACCTATTCTTGCTATTTTTTGCCCTTATTTGTGATCTTCTTAATAATATGATATTTTTCTTTATGTCTATTATGTAGTTGTTGCTTGCTATGTCACAAAGAATCTCACTGCTCAGAATGACCCCGTGTTACATTGTGCATTTGACAAATAAAACACATTGACTTGTCATTGTCCTCTGTCCTCAGGAATGAACAGCTTTTGACTTTCACTGCTTCAACTCATATCCATTTCAGGCTTAAAATACCAACTTCCAGTCCAAGCCCCGCCTATTCCGAGTACAGATACGTATAAAGATAATTTAGTTGGTTGAACAGATACAGATACAGATAATGATGTACTCATTCACCCTTAACGTCTACTCCTGTTTGAGTGCTTCCTTCTTTATTTATTGTTACGGGAAGACTCAGAGTAATAGCATTTTGTTTGCAGCAGACATGTTGACTTGTCATAGCAGGAAAACAGAGGTGGAACTATTAACATTATTTATGACTTTGTTCCAGCAGTGATTCCAATGCAATATCCACAATACAGGCATATTTTAGTTTGATTTATTGTTGAATTTTTAGACCGAAACTCTACATGGGGTGCAAAAAAAAAAAGACTCCTAACTTTTTGAATTATTAGGTGAATATAGTTCTTTATTCACTTTTCTTTTATTCCTATCCTATTCATTGATGTATCTAGTGTAATATTTGCTCCTGCAGAAACCCAATTTCCCTGCAGCAATCTATTTATTTATCAAATGTAATCTAATACCCCGTGCCGCAACTTTGAATCTTGCCCTTGACTGCTTGTTGTTATGTTTCCTCATCTCTCCCCCCACGATTCTTTCTCATGCATGCTTTACAAAAGCATTCCATCAAAACTAATGTGAACTCTCTCATCTTCCCAGCCCTCATTCCCGTGTCCTCTCAGTATTCTCTCCTCTGTCTTTATGTAAGGAGAAACTCTTCAAACTATTCATCACAACAAGGGCACAAGTGTATTTTATATATGATAAGAAAACAGTAAATAACATGTCATCATGTAAGCATCCGGTGCAGTGACACTCTAGTAATGCTTGTAATGATTTCTTTTGCGTGATTTTGGTTGTGCTGAAATTGTAATTTTTGCTTCCTTTATGGAGATGTGCTTTGATGTTGCTCACTGTCACATTATGAGATATTTTTGAAAGTCAAAGCCTCCTAACGCTGTCTTTCTCCTTCATCACGTTTCTCCTCTAGTCTCTCTTTGAGGCAATCTCAAAAGCAACATGCACACACACACACACACACACACACACACACTGAGGTTCTATGAGGTTAAATAGGCTTATTTCATCATGTTTAATTTAACATAAATGCAAATATGAAATAAATTTACACAAGATAAATTATGTAAGTCTTCGTTGGTGCACGTTTGTTCTGAATGTTTGGATATTATGTAAATACAATTTTGCAGCTTAAGATACAACACCAAAGCTTATGTCAGATTCATTTTCACTTCCTTGTTCACCTTGTTAAAGTGTGCATGTTTTGATTGAGAACCAAATCCTTTAATTTAGGTTTTGGACTTAAATTTTGCCTGATCCCCCGACTGTGTCACTTAAAGCTTTGTAGGCGAGCCTTTAGAGGGAATGATTCTACACGGAGAATGATACAGCTGCTGCAGTGTTACAATAGCTGGGTGTTGATACAAACTGATGATGTGAATTAAGATTGTGTAAAATTAAACCAAATAAATATAGCAAACAACACAAACATATTGTTATTCTTTACACAGACACCTTAAAAACAAGGTCTACAGCCATGCTAACAGCTCTTGACACTGTACTGGACTTAGGCACAGTGGTGTTTTACGCTAAATGCTAATGCTCATAATTGTGTGTCCAGACAGAACACAAAACAAATTTTTTGCCTCACGTTACCCATGAGAATTTGACCGCTGGACCATTTGTGTTTATTTGCCCAAAACAGCCACAATACATATCTGTACATTAGCTATAAGTTTGCTAGCAATGGAAACACCAACTGCGTCTATGGAAGTATGTCTGTGTGTTTGTGTTCAGTTCAGCCTCTGACTGAACTCAGAACTCACCACAGACTCCAGTTCTTTCTGTTACTTTCCTCTAGTCTCTCTTTCTCTCATTTCTGTGTGTTTATTAAGCAGATCTATAAATCCCTAGTATATAATTTTTCTGCTTGCACAGATGTGTATTTGCGTCAATTCGTGCCTGCCCAGGAGAATTTGTGCCCACTCACGTCTTTCCATTGACCTTGCATGTAGTCACACTGTGCATAAACGTAATTTCACATTATATCTGAACACACAGAGCTAGTGCTAACATACCAATGTCGAAGAGGTCATGTTAATTATGTTTATATAGTTTAGCATGTTAGCTTATACAACATATCAACAGCAGGAGATCTGTGTGATTTAAATAGCTGTAAGTGGAGATTAAACATCACAAAGTGTGTAAAATAAGACTCAGTGTGGAGTCAGTGTGGATTTATATATTTCATAAAGTAGCTAAGCTATGTGAGAATGACTGATGCTAAAAAACAAAAACAAAACATTTCTACAAATGCTTTCTAAGCTAAGAACCAAGTCAAGTTCATTTTATTTGTATAGCTCAATATCATAAAATACAAATTCGCCTCAACCAGTGAAGGAGGCTGCTTTGTCTTATGAAATATAGTCCCTGTACCTCAGAATTCCTGTTCCTTGTATAGGCAGCCTAGCTAAACAAAGCACTTTACAAGGTTGAACTAGGAGTTTTAAAATCCTGATAAATGTTTAAATGTATTGTTATAAAATCTTAATTTTAACTACTTAACTACTTAATTTACAAGAATAGACATTCGCACTGCATTATTTAAATACTATTAAAATACGTACATAGCATTCTTCTGCTAACACATGCAGACCACCTCTCAGCCCCACTCCAGCCCCATGTAGTGCCATCAGACCTGCAGGCTACTAGCTTCACTAAAGTTTTAAATTAGCTAAAGTAGCTAATTTAAAAAGTTGATTTGGACATTCACATTTTTTCAACTTTCTAGTCGTAATCTCTGCTGTCTAAATACGAAATGAATTCCTCTCTGTCCTGCTGTTATTACAGACATGTGTGAGCTAGCTGTGACCCCTCAACTCGCCATGGACTTGCATTTTCAGTTGAGCTGTGATGTTTAGCCCGTGAATGTCTAGGGCTTATGGGAAATTATGTTTGTTAAAAGCTGCTTAAGGCATAAATATTGAATAAATATCTATATTAGGTTGTTTATTACAAAAAACTACTGTCCTTCAACATATGAAGCAAGCCATACAACATGGGCGAATGTTCAGAAAGGTTCAGTTCCAAGGCTGGATTTTTAGTGGCTACAAATGTCAGTGGGATTTAGAATATTGAGGACTTTGAGGTTTTCTTACCTCTACAACAGAACCAAGGGGTTCCAGTTCCACTTCTGCAGTTTTGTTTGGATTCCTAGTTGGTGCATTTTCTGTACCATATTTCTATATTTGAAGATTAGACTTTAGAAATATTAATTTATAATTTTGTTAAAGTGAACATTTTTTTTATATATAATTTACCAAGTGGGTACGACTTTTGATGCTACAAAGCCTGATTTTCAAAACCTTTACCTGCAAACAGGAGTAAGGACAAGATGAGGTAGGATAGAAAAAGCAAAAAAAACTCCCATATAATAAGACCGGGTTCAAATATTTAAAGTTCTGAAGAAAGTAGAGAACATTTCTAAATTCATGACGTTAAGAAAGTAGATAGTGGATTTCACTATTAATACTATTTATGATCAACATTTCAGTTCTATTACATTCACATGATTGATTCAGCTTTAATATCTTAAGCTGCTCTTTCATTTCACTTGCTGTGGTAATCGAGGGTAGTCTGGTACAGTGCGTTTGTATCTAACAGATTTCCCCCTTTCGAATGCCAACCATCCTATTGTTGTTAAGAGTTTTTTTATAACTGAAGCAGCCAAGTAGCAGGGATAAGCTTCTCAAGCCCCTCTCCCTTCTGACACACTCACACACAAAGTCCAGTAAAAAAAACAGATGAACACACACACACATACAGACAACACAAGCATGTGTTTAAGCATCTATATGCACAAATACATACTGTGGAATACTGATGAACACATCCACAAAGAGAATATAAATATGATGAATGTGTGCGTCAGTGTGAGTACTTGTCTATGAGGCTTATGCATGAATATGTGTGTTTAATTCTGCTGTATCTGACAGTGGACCATGGTCTGCTGCTTCCCTCTGCTCTGTGTGATTAAACCCCTCTAAATCTGTAACTATGTTAACAGCACGGAAAGATAACCAATAAAATGACATTAATCTAACACTGTTCTTTTGCCTAATCGCTCTTTCTGGAACACACTGCGCCCCGAGACCGGCTTGCTGCTGCCAGATTAAAACCTTGCATGTCCAGGAGTGGATCATATGTCTTTTCTAATTTCAGCTTTTTCGTCTCTCATTCGACACATTTGCATTTCACAAATTTCAGAGTAGAGTATGAAGAGACTTGAAACGACAGATGCCTTGTATAGGGTGTCATGTCTAGGGTTCCTTTGTCTATTCCTAAAATGAAGCCCAGTCTCACAGAAAACATATGTATATTTCTACAAAACTATCTTTTCACCATTGTTTGCACTGTGGCCTAACGTTGAACGGAACATGTAACCTAACAAACCTAACAAACTTTTACATAATTAAATACTTGCCATGACAATTTCAGTATTTGACTAAACCGGAATATTATAATATTTGTACTGAAAGTATTTCACTTATAATACATAACATATTAAATATCTAACACACTAGTTAATCCATTATTTAGGTAATTACCTCAAAATCTTCAAATTAAACTGTTCTAAAAACATTATTTAAAGCGATACTAAATGTTGGCCACTAGGGGGTAGCACTAAAAACCCTGTAAATACAAAATTGTCCTATTATCACCTTTATCAGTTGTTATGGCAAACTTGGTAGCAAATAACTGCCTATTAATATATCCAGCAGACACAGCAGAGCAACATTTGTGTTTATCTGTACTTGTGTTTCTGCCCACCTGACAAATGTGAATTGCTAATGATACCTTTTGAGCTTTGACCCAACTCTGGAGAAAATATCTGGCTTTAGCTGCTAAATGCTCCACCATGTCCACCATCTAGATGCTAAATTTGTCATTTTGTGCTGGGCAGGTGAAAAGTTGCGAAATGCTCCATAAAGCTGTGGGCTTGTAATTATGAACAACACCTTTCACATTACACATAGTCCCTGGGTTTAGCTTAGTGCAGCTTTAAATCACTTATAATCATTTTTTTATATAAACAATGGTTCATTGTTTTGATCTTCCTGTATTTCAGTATTTTTTCTGCAGTTTTTGTAATTAGCAGCAGATATCAGAAAGCTGCAGGCCCAAAGACAGACCAGACAGATGAAAGGACATTTAAAGTTTGTTTATTGAATAGATCTGACATTTTGAGAAATCTTGTGTTCTGGTCTTCATCAGTAAGAAAAATGAAAAGCAGAAAAAAATCACTCAGTTTAAATTGCCACATTACCGTACCAGTCCTGTCCAAACATGAGCACAATTATCTGTCACTACAGCAGGATGGTCTGATTTTGAATAGATTATAATAAACCTGATAAGTCTGAGAGCAAGATTAAAATATTTGTAACACTTGTCACTGTGGCAGTTTTTCTTCATGGACACAGAATTAATATCAATTCTTTATCAAACACTACATCAGTACACTGCTCAGTCTGTGGGAAATATTAGAGAAGGCCATAGAGGCAGTTAATCCTTTAAAGCAAAAGTTGCTTTTAGACACCAAAAAAGATATTCCATGATATGTACTGGTGTAATATTTACTCTCAGTGATGAGAAATGTAGAAATTCTTCCCCTACAGAAGTAGTGGGTCTTCCGATCAATTTGGATAGACATTGCTACATAAACTGGGACATTTACGCTGTGTCAAAAAACACAGCGTTTTCATTCCTTTCAATAAGACTCATGGCCGGACCAACCTGAACAGGGCACAGGGGGAAAATGAACTACTAGGCCCCTGTTAACCCCTGTTTCTTCCACTCTCTGTGAAAGTTCAATTTAATTATCACAAACCAGATGATAAGTAGAAACCTGGACCTTTCAGGGCCATTGGAATGTTCCCCAAGGCAGTTGGTAATCCAGCCATGATTGAGATCACAGTGTTCACAGAGCAACTTTAGGTTTGACTGACACTCTTTTAATGATGTCATCTCATTGCACCCTCTTCTTTTACAATGGGTTATTAGGCTCATTTGAGATGAACTGCACCTTGCCTGGAAAGTGGACAAGATCAGGTGGCAGCAGGGGCCAGTGACAAAAAGCTGTAGTTAACGGTTTCCAATAGCTTCCAAGAATATACAGGAAGTCACAGAACTATTTACATCCTAGTACAGCTGATCCTGATTTAATAAAATGTCCATCCACTCAATCAGGGTTTTAATGGTGTTCTGTATGATAGGGTATAACATATTCAAATAGACTGGAACCTTGTGATTATCAAAATAGCATTTCTTCTGTAATTCTCTCCAATATTATTAAATTATTTTACATAGAAACTCAACAAAAAGCAGACGGACCACTACCTGGTGGTCAACATGCTGACCATAAATCAGCATACCTGTCAAACTCATTCATATCTCACTCCAGAGATAAAGAAATTCAAATTATTTTTTTTCCCAACGTAATTCTGTTTATCTTGTTTTGAGTATGTGGGAGCTTTTAGCTTCCTGCCTCTCCTGCACAGATGTGTATTTACTTTAAATTAGTTGAGTATACACAGGTAAAAGTGTGCTTTTGGACCATATATGTAAATGACTTTATGTACCCACCCAGAACTGCTAAATATTAAATCTATAAGTAAATATAAAGTTGTAAATCAAAAACAAGCTGCTCAGTCTACCCAGCATGCTCCTCACTCCCTCAACTGTCTTACCGTAGGCGGCGCTGGCGAAGGCGAAGCAGGAGAGGACCCACAGGAAGACCATGGCTCGAACATGAAGGCGCCGTGTGAGAGACGAGCCTTTATACAGACAAGGAGTAACACGGTTGGACAGGAGGTGTGTGTGTGTGTGTGTGTGTGTGTGTGTGTGTGTGTTTCTATGGTGCAACCACTGTTCTGTGTAATTAACTGAGAAGATGTGCAAGAAGATCTTGTGAAATATATTTTTATAAATTTTGAAAACTTCTAGTTAAATGTGTGACAGTAGTTTTCTGTCATTTAAGTTTTCACCAAACTGCAGCTGTCTGTGGTTTGCAAATGTAGAAGTGAGTCACTGAGAAGCACTTTTAGTGATATGTGGCCGATCAAGTTTGTAATTATTGGGTTTTTATCAGTTACTGTGACAGTATTACTGATGTTAAAGCCATCTTACAGCAATAGTGAGCAGACTGGCTGGTGGTGAAGTAATCTATTATTATAAATAAAACTGATCCCGTGTGTTTAACTTAACTGGCTCAGTATGTTTTGGTACTTTTGCTTTGGGATCCTGCTCTGTTTCAGCTCGGTGTTATTTAGGCAAAACTACAAGCTGCTGCATATTCTAAAATAAATGCTACCGTAGGTGCAGAATGTTATAGTTCAGCTTTATTTTGCAGGCTCGCGCCACAACCACTGATGTTGAATGTCCTGTGATACCAGCTCACTTTATTGTCCAAAGTAATCTCAGTGTTTAATATATACCTCACACTGCCAGTCTTTGCACAATAAGACATGGTGGGTACATGTGGTTTAGTTTGAGGAGGCATAATGAAGCTGAGGGAAAGGATGTCGTCTGTTGAGGGTCAAGTCTTCATGGGAATTCGGGTCTTCACCATTGGTTTGGCTGCATTCTTTGCAAACTACAACAGTTTATTCTGCACTACGCAGAAGATGCCTCACAAATTTATCCAAAAGTAATGTGACTATGTAACTGCTACATATGGATTTACAGTGTTTAGATGCAAATTTACAAATCCTACTCTTCTTACATTCCTACATCCATATCCAGAACATCAACCAGCTATATGGTGATGTTTTATGACTTTGCACAAATCAGTCACCTTTTCTTTGACTGTCATTCAACACATTCCATGGAACATTTGAAACTTCTGCTTTTATGTTTGAGGTTAAAAATTTAAGGATGTCCTCTAGGTGCAGGAAACCACAGCTTCTCCTCAGGCCGCAGGTTTTTCTTTTAGTTTCACTTGTTTCACCCTCAGATGTATTTTAAGTTTTTAAGTTCCTCATTTTTTAAGTTCTGCAGAATTAGTGTAAGTGTGACATTTGACCCTGTTTGACTTATCACTCCTGGACATTTTGCTGATGGATTTAATGCTGATGAAGTTTCAGAGGTTAAAGACAGTCATCCTGCAGTGTTTTCATCTTGCTGTTTCTACAGTAAAATACTGCAGGAACAAGTTGTGGTTTTTGCACACTTTCTCTTTGTTTTTTCGTTGTTGTTGTGATGGTGGTTGTGTGTGTTCAGGAGTTTAAAAAGTGTGTCTCAGTATGTGATGTTGGGTAAGGCCTGCTGCCAGCTCACTGCATTGCTCAAGTCTGACATATGGATCAACACAGGTCACTGATCCATGATGGATCAGCATTTGTACAGTCTGATATTTGTGGTGAATGCACTTTTAGACGGATTGTCTAACAGCTGATGGAGAGAGAGAGAGCTGCTTTAAGTGGATCTTCATCTCTCTGATATTAAAACACGTCTTCAGATGGCGTCTCAGGGTCGCTTAGGTTGTTGTCAAACCTGCAGTGCTTTCTAATTGCAGATATCAATCCTCAGGACTCCACAAGTAGCCTACTTGTGTCCAGAAAAGAGCTTGTCTGACTTCCTGTCTGTAATGTACATTGATGCACCTGATGTGTCTTGGCCTTTAGACTTCAGATCTGTGGACATCACCTTTTCATACCCGCCCGTGTTCTTTCTCTCTATTTTACATATTATCTTTATATTGTGCCTCTTTTTGCTCTTTCTTTGTTTTACTTCACCTTTACTGCAGCAATTCTATTGAGATGAATTGATTTAGTTTGTTGTGAGGTCACAGTGTCACAGTGATAACAGCCGCTGTTTTGTAACAGAAGGTCAAATCAGATTTAAAAAAAAAAAAAAAAAAAGAATTACAAGAAGAATAAAATGTCTGTCTGTTTGACATTAAACCTTGAAGAGTTTTGGTTTAGAAGAGACGAGGATCAGGATGAAATAGTGTCAAATAAATGAAGAGTCTGCTTGTTTTGAGGTTGATAAAGTGTTCAGCAGCAGCTTTCATGTCTTCCAGACTTTAAATGTGTGTAAAATTCACATGAAACCGTTTGGAAATGCGGCGACACTCGTATAAAGTTCCTTATTTAAACAAACACCATCCGTGAGAAGCCGCTGACCGCTTTAACTTGTGAAAGACGTTTCAGTGGTGAAACGGCTTCCTGTGGGTTTTCCTGCTCGAGCTGAACCTGACGACGCTGAAGGTAAAATCTGCTTCAAACAGGTGAAGTCAATAGAGAGAACAAACCCTGTTGTGTTGACAGAGCGGCGGCTGCAGGCGGCCGACAGATGGTCCGGTCAAACTTCTCATTCAACTGTCTTCAAAGGTTCAATCCAGATTCTGGATCGGGCCAAAGAGCGCTGCTGCGTCACGGCATGTTTACACACCTCGCTCTGCATGTGTGTGTGTTTAGAATAAAATGTATAAATCAAATTTCTTTTGACTTAAAATGCTCTAAAAAAGCATCATTTCCACTGGCGATGCATGCGGGGACATGTTTTATTGTTTCAGGCCGATTTTCTTCCTGCAGTTTCTCCGAACGTTGTTTCCTGACTGTCCTGAGAGAAGATCTCAGATGATCCAAATATTGATAGAACTTTCTGAGGCTCCTACAGTTACTAACTTTAGGTTTTTCTTCTCACATGATGTTTTCTTATTCATTAATGTTGTTATTAACAGGCGGCTGTGGCTCCGGAGGCAGAGCGCGGGCTCATCCACTAGCAGGGCTGGAGGTTCGATCCCCAGCTCTTCCTGTTCTTGTGACAAGCAAGTGTCTCTGAGCAACACCGAGGTCAAGCCAGCATCAGTGTGTGTGTGTGTGTGTGTGTGTGTGTGTGTGTGTGTGTGTGTGGTGTGTGTGTAAAGGTTTAAAAGTCCATCTATTTATTGAGGCTGAATGCAGCCTGCAGACACTCAGGGCTGAAAAATGTGCTGCAAACTTTATTTTTTAATGAGATAGTTAAGCAGAGAGCTCTTTGTAGTAAAGTTTGTAGTAAACATTATTTATCAGTATTAGGTTTTAATAACTATTTTCTGTAGGGTTAGAATGCAGCAGATTTTATACTATCTGTCATGGTGGCGTTTGTTTCGGTGTTTGGTTTCAGGTTCTGGGTTCTGGGTTTTCTTTTTCCCTACTCCCTCTTTCTGTTTCTCTTCCTGGCAGTGTGTGTGCAGCTGAGCGTGGGCCTTCACTACGAGTCACACCTGGGGGGTGTTCCATCAACACGCTAGCCTGGCTTAAGTCATAGGATTCATGAGGATATTTCACGAGAAGAGTACTCTAAATATCTCCTCTCCAAATGAGAGTGAGAGAGAGAGAATAGGAGGGAAGAAGGAGGGGGTGGGTGGGTGAGTGTGAGGGTTGAATGGAGCTCATTTTTGTAGGATACAGCAGAAAGGTCTCTATACATACAGTACATTATATACAAACTTTGTATGAAGTTTGGTGTTATTATCATTTATATTACAATAATTATGGGTCTTGTATGTATAATCAGTAGTGGGGGTGACCTATGAGGGGAAGGGAAAAATGGAGTAATAATTCCAGTTTGATTCAATCTGTGCTCCATGTTTTCTATCAGTAATAATAATGTAGTAAGAAAGTTAATATTTGTCTCTCGTCGTCAGCTATCAACTTGATGAGCACAAAGTTTATTATGTCTGATGAACAGAGTGATGGAAACTAATAAACTGGAGTTACATTCATTCATCTGTTGGAACGCTTCAGACGACTGAATCAACTAAAATAATAAAGTCTGACATGAACTCGTTCTGACGCTTAAATGTTCACATTGGAAACATTAATTCACACTTTTTATTCCTACGTTCATTTGGTTTTTGTTGAATTTGAAGAAGTTTCTGCTCGAAAAACTCAAAACCAAAAAATGTCAGATTTCAGTGTGTGTCGTTGCCCTGATCGATGCAGGAGGAGGATGATGAAAGTGGTGAGCACCAGCAGGGACGTCTGAGTTATCTAACACACACACACACACACACACACACACACACACACACACACACGCACACACACACACGCACACATGCACACCTTCCTCCACAGGAAGTTAGACTTCTGAGTTTTAAACATAAATGAATAAACTCAGATTGTTTTCATATAAAATAAACAGAAATCTGTTCATATATAGAAACATTCGAAACAATCAAGTCCATAAAAACAAAATCATGCTGAAATCTGAAACATTCATATGTACAAACTGTACAGCTTCCTGTCATCACCAGAATAAAAGACACATAGAGGAGGAAACAGGTTTTCTATTAGAGGTTATCAAAATGTTCTGCTGCTTCACAGGTTAATAAAGGTTTTATAAACACAGGTTAGAGTGAGCTGAGGGTCCCTGAATGTCTCTCTGTCTGTGGAGTTTGTTCTCAGGTCGACTGTTTAACATCTGATTTACAGTTTATACAAGATGACGGCGTCAGAAACGTCACGTCAGCCTGACGGCGGTGCTTTAAAAACATGGTATCACATTCTGTCCTGACCCGTCACAACAACAGACACTTAGAACTGTTGCACCGTGTTGTGTCACGCCATGAGAGGTTATGGCGTGACAGACATTTCCTTATGAGGTCATGTGACATCATATGACATCATGGAGGTGTACAGCAGGTGTGTTGTACAGGCAGCAGCAGAGTGTTTTTATATTTCCACTTGTTCTGAAATAAAGTTTGATGCAGTTTCACTCATAAACAACTGACCTTTACTGACTTTACAAACTGATCACATGACCCAATCAGTCAGGATCTGGGTTCAATACGAGATGCTGGCGCCACCTGCTGGTCAGGCTCCGACACTCATCAATCAAGTATTCAGGACTCAAACATCAAACAGACTTTTCTGATCATTTTCATTGTAGTTTGATTACAGTTTCACTTTCTGTCCTCACTGTTTGTCTCTGTGCTTCACCATGACAGAGGAAGTTATTTTAATTTTATTGTAAATGCTCCAATCTGTAACAAACTTTACATGTCTGACATCCTGTCCTGAACAATATTCCATCAGTGATGCAAACTGGCTGAATAGCGCCCCCTTCGAAATTTCTTGTACTGTCTGAAAACAGCCCAGGTCTGAAGACATCTACATGCCTGTAACAGAAGCCCTTTGACTGCACTGTAGCCTGATGTGCGTTCAGTGCTGCTTGCAGCTTTTATTAAAAATGTATTTTGTAATGTACAGACAAATAAAAGAATAAAGTAAAACACCAATCAAAATACTCAAAATTCAAGAGGACAGGAGCAGAAATAGACATGATATGCTTTTATCTGTCAAATATTTAGACTGTCAGGGTTTCACATCTCTACAGAAGAGTTGTCATCAACACATCTGAATTTTTAGAACACGATCAGACTAATTAAATCAAATTCTTTACAATCAAACTAAAAATGAAGAGTTTCTATAACATGTCATTTTGTTGATCCAACACCTGAGCCAATCAGCTCTTTGTTCAGGTGAGAGCCAGGCATTTCCCATCATGCCCTGGGTCTTGCAATATTGACATAAGAGTAGCAGATGTAAACCTGCATTGATTTGTTTTGTTTTGCTAATTTTTTTTGTTGTTAATATTTTTGCTACATTGGGATGGAAACCTGGCTTATGAGTTCTCATATGAAGAGGGTAACAGAGAGGGAGTGTGTATGTGCTTGGCTTATCTTTGGTAGGGGGAGTGGGGTTGGAGAGAGTAAACATTATAGTACATTGTATTAGTAGTAGTGTTGTTTTTGTCTACATGCCCGATGAATGCAGATTGGGTACAAAGTAAGTCTTCTCTTTGTATGAGATGGATCTTTTTGTACATGGCCCTTGACAAATAAATATAGTCAAACTAAAACTAAAGCACAATAATCTTTCAGACTGGATTTACATGGAAAACATTCACAAACCCTTTAACACTGAATATACAGTATACGTAATGGAGCAGATACCTTTCAACAGTTTTTTCCACTTCAGAATGAACGCATTGCCCGTCAAAGTATTTAGCTCAGTTCATATCTGTTGTCAAGCTCCCTGGCTGGTTTACCATCTCTTTCAGTGTCTTCTTTCATGGTACACTGGCAGGCCCTTTAAGTCATACTGAAAATAAGTAGATTGGCTTAGTGGCAATCTTATTAAAACCTCTTCATCCTAATTCTGTAATGTGCTTAAGGCTTGTGAGCCGTCCATTGAGTTAAATTGTGTTGTCAATCATCGCAGTCATGTGAATGCATGACTGACACACACATGCATACATATATAACTGTCATCTGTCAATTCATCACAAAACATGGCTCACGGACTGACACACTAATCTACCACCACACATACACATGCACACACATACTGAGACTGAAAAACGCAGATTAAATACACATATGAGCATACTGATTTTAATAGTGCAGGGTGTTGTACTGACTAGGGAGAGTATCATTTCGTACTAAAACATAATGCAAAGTGTCTACAACACTGAATTGTCTACTAGAAAAAACATTAACCCCTACCCTGACCTCTGACCTCCATGAGCAGTATGCACAAGAACAGAGTTTCCCTAGAGACTCCAATAAGTCTTCATATTCCTAAAAGCATAGCTGCAGTCTTATAATACAAAAGGGAATACTCTCATCAACAAATTGGAAAACAAAGAAATGATAAAGCTTTGACAACTGACTCAAAATATAATCATTAGTGCTCACAGGAACCTTTGGTTTATTGCCATTTTTTTGCCCATCATCTGTGACATCATTACCATCAAAACAGTCGAATGGCAAAATGCCAACCCACTGTATTAGGCCAAGTATGTACACTGAATGGAATTCCCACTCAAGTTGCTTCCAGGAGTTTAAGTTTTGAAATAAAAAAAAAAAATTGAATATTCATGATTTTTCATTGAGGGAGAAGGAGGATATGTCATTTTAATTGTACTATAATAATTTGTACTAAATTGAATTCTTTTTCAGGACAACCCATACCAAGACATACCATACCAAGACACACATTATTACTATTATTATGAGTATTTGTATTTGATTAAATACATGTCTGGGGAGATCTTTAAAGAACAGTCCACCCCTAAAAATTAAAATTCTAACGATGAAGCTTAGAAGCTTACAATCTGAAAAAAGTTGTTACAAAATAAGTTTGGAAACAAAAAGTATGTTTTAGCTATAATTTCCATTTATCCATGGTTAAGATATGGGGAGTTCACAGATATATGGAATACATCAATGCTGCAGAGAATCACAACAGCAGCCTGAATGAGTGAAGAGTTTTTGTTACTTTGGTCCACTGGGAAAATGACTCTCTGGGTGATGAAAACACAGACAGTGAAATCCTCAACACTCTGTACATCACTGGTTCCAATCAAGACAGTGATCTAATATACACTTTACATTGTAAAAAACTGAAAACTAAAATAAAATCTGTATTGGAAAACAATTTTCATCCCTGCAGATTACTAATGAACATTCAGAAACTGTATTGAGACCAAACTTCTTCCAAAACTTTAGGAAAAAGACTGTTTTAATGGTGTGTATATTGATGAATCAACCAAGAGGAAAAGAGGAAAGGCAAGAAGAGAATTAATTAATTCATGCTTTACCTTTTTTTAATGAAGCATAATTTGACTTTATTAAATTTTCTTGGAATGAGATGAAATTGAGATCTCCCTGTTGGTCCCAATGTTCTCATATTTAGAGTCCTACTGGTTAATGACACCCGAGGAATAATGATTTTTATTTGACTGTAATACCAATGCTGTCTTGCTTTCTGCTTGTGGCTTCTTCTGCTCTCTCTTCACCTTTCACAGAACCTGCATTTAGGAGCAAAGTCTCTTTAATTTGTTTTCATGTTTTAATATTCATATTTTGGAAGCCAAATCTAAAACCTATTGTAGTTGAAGTAACACACAAATCCATGCCTTTTTATAATTGCATATACATACATGTATAATACACACTGCATCTCAGGAACTTAATAATGCCACAAACGAGCAATAGTAACAGGTCATGAGTGGCAACATTTTGCCCAAATTATCTATAGTGTCCAGATAAATAACCATCTTAGAAGCTTTTGCATCCTTCAACTCCAAGTTATGCAGTGCCTGACATATTAGCACATCACCGTACTTGGCTTGTGAACTATGAAATCTCAAAGCAATGATCAACATGTGTTGCTGCAGAAGTGGAATTCATAACTAGCAAGGTTCCATGTAGTTAACGTCTTATGCATTCATACCCACGTTGCCAAAATTTCATTCAAGTATGTAAGTATGTGCTAATGACCACAAGTGTCTTAACTGTATTGTCTTCCTCACATGCACTGCATTTCAACAGTCTTCATTATGGTTGTGTTCTTTTCTTATTGGTAAAGATCTGATGATGGCATGACTTTCATATTTAGACTTTTAACTGCATAGAAATTCATCATAAGTTTTCTTGACAGTTTTATATGTGTGTTTGAGAGAGGTCCCTGACTGACGACACCTGGGTTCCAACTCACAACCTTTGGATCTAAAAAAGTCACATAAGTGACTACTGGACTATGTAGATAAATTGTTAAAATAAAAGATCACAGTTTTTTACCTTGTATATCAATATTAAATAACGATAATAAAGAGATTTTACATGATAAACATCTCAATCAACTTTGTTCATAAGAACAACGTCATGATGAGCACTGGCATGAGCAGTCATCAAACCCAGAAGCTTGTAATTTGGAAGGGCTTAATCACAGAGCCATCGGAGGCTCCCTGAAACACAGAGAAGAAATTCACATTTTGTTGAGGATAAACTGGTTTGCCTTAAACAAAGCCTCTAGGTCAGAGATTTGTACATCATTAGTGGCAGGAGGACTTGCAGAGCATGAGGATATATAACATGCATACAAAGAGTTTGAAGGAAGAGAGAATCTGTAAGTTTAAGAAACGGGAGTGAAAGGAGACAGACAGCCTGCAGACTGTGCTGCAGTCAATGAGAGTGTGACAATGACTCCTTATAAATTCATGGACTCCCTATCAATTCAAGGTTTAGATCTCAAAAACTATTAGTCCTATGGGAAATGTATTTACATTGTGAGAGATAAAGAAGGCTTGTGGCAACATTTTAAGGTATAATATGTGCTTGAGGAGTTAAAACTCTCAGAGTGAGATGGGTGTAGAATTTTTTTCCTGGTCTAAAAATAACTGCTCTGCACACAGCCTAATCACATGACACACTGGTGTTAACCTCAATTCAATTCAAAGTTTTGTGAAAGTTTGAATGAGGTCTGTAGGATAAGGGAGGTCCAAGCCGTTGAGTCTTAAAATGACAAATGTTCCAACTCAGTCTGACAATTCTTCCCATTGACTGCCATTATAAATTTTAATATCTCTGAAGAAGATGTATATTTTGACAGTTAAAAAAAGTTTGTAGAACAAATAGTGCAGAAGCAGATAGATGCCAAAAAACAGCGAAATAATAAGAGAACATAGAAGAAGAAGAGAACATAGTGCTGAGAGACTGGTTATGATTGAACAAACGACTTGAGCTAGGGACATTGCATATATGTGGCATATACAGTAACCATATGGCTATCAGAGTGATCCTATTATGGTGGACATTGACTATTTAATTGACTATTATAATGTTCCTGATTTCTTCTGGAAATTCAGGTTGAATGCAAATAGGTTCCTGTAAGACAAGGTAGTGTGGCCGAGTGGTCTAAGGCGCTGGATTTAGGCTCCAGTCTCTATGGAGGCGTGGGTTCAAATCCCACCACTGCCATCTTTAGCTACTGGTACTTAGAGTGTCTGGCTGGAAATTCAGCAGAAAGGTGAGAAAACTCACCTGAATTAATGTCATTGAACATTCCAAACCTGCTGTTACGGTTTACTGTATATTCCATGAACAGGAAGACTACAGTTCTTACATTTCTCATCAATGCTAATGCATCAGATCAACAGCAAGTTATATGTTCTCATGACACATTCAGCTTCCATACACTAAATTTCTCATTTCTGCATTGTTTCTCACTTGTTTTTATTTATTTATTTATATTTTTTAAGAAGAACAGTTACCAACCTGGTTCTCCTTCTGAAGCTCATCTTCACAAAAGCTACTACTTCTACTTACAGTCCATCCCACAAAAAAATAATTGGTATTGTTGGCCTCTGATTGGGACAGTTCAATGGACTGAGACCATTTTTTTAAAACAGCAAGGCTCCTGATGGCTCCAATCATAACCATATTGTAATGAATTTGGATGAATGACCAACCATTGCCACAAGTGTTGTAAACAAGAATTATTCTTTTCTCTGTGCTGTGGACCCAACATCTCTCTTTTCTTTGTTAACCAGCCTATTGTTTTTATATTGATATTATCTGACTATTATAATTAGTCAAAGATATGGTAGCTGTGACCAAAGCAAAGCAGTAATTATGAACAAAGAACATTTTTAGATGGTGGTCTTCTTTAACCAGCGCCTTCATTAACTCATTTATTATCTCCTGATTATTGTCCTTACTCTCTGTAACTGGAGGCATTTTCAGAGCCGTCAATGTCACAAACATACTTTAACTGGAAACTTGTTGCAGCAGAAGCTATACTTGACTGGGGTCATAAAATGTAATTGAAAGTAGATTTTAAGTGGAAAAATTAGCCTTAATTGCACAGTATGATATTATGGCCCACTAAAGTTCAGAAGCTGTCTTCAACTGATCAGGGTGATCATAGGACGTCACAGTGGGCTATTGACCTAAAATACATACGTCACCATAATGCCCTCATAATAAATCCTGCAAATAGTCTGTGAATCATCTATAGATGACTACAGACAGCTTAACATCATTAATGACGCTTGGATTACAATAGTTCAAACATTGGTATAGGTTGTTTTAAAATTAAATGTGTCCTGGAATATAAAAGTGAAACTCAGTAAGTCAAATAACTGATGTAATTCTGAAAATCCTTTCTTGTTTGTTTGGTTACTCTCTGTCATTTCAAAATAGCCAGCCACATCTTCATCTCTTTGTCTGTTTGTGTGTCCCCCTCAATCTCTCTCAACCCTGTTAGTGAGAAGATGGATAAATGGCACTCATTGTTAGCCAATCATATCAGTATTCTGATTAAAGCTTTAGTCAAGTGACCAGAGGGTAATGATGTTTACATCAAGGCCGATTCATTGTGCGACGCGGGCTCTTGTGTTAGGCGTCTCCATAAATAGACTGAGAATTGAGTTCATAGCAACAGACATGAAGAGGCTGAAAGTGCAGCGCACAACAATGAGGGGAGAGAAAATAAATTTCTCTCAGTTGATGGGATAAACGATTGCATAGACGATCAGTTCATTGGGTTGGGCCTGGAAGACAGCAGACAAGATCTGAGGAGTTCCATTACAGAGAGAAAACAGTAAGTGCCTATCCTCAGTGTCCAGCCAGATTCATTATTGTTCTCTACAAAGGTGATTTTCACAAAGGCCGGTTCCTCAGGGTGCGTATTATCCTGATTTCATAAGATCAGTTTTTAATCAAGGCTGGCTTCTTAAGACGGATATTATACTGAGAATCTCTGCTGGTGGTATCAAAAGATCACAGAGGCCTTCATGCCTCCTGATGTGAGCGCAGAAACTGTTTGTCTTTATTAATTTCTTGTATTTGTATAAAATGAGATAAAAAAATAAATAAATAAATAAAAGAGAATTTGAGGAGTTTCGCTGAGGAGTGGTCTTTCTTTTCAGACTCTCATTTGTGAGGGCTTTGTAGGCATAGTCGAGAGGATAATGGAGTGACTGAGAGTGGATAGTACAATGGAAGACAGACACTTATCACCAATGGCCTTATTAACTCAGGCTCCAGGTACACAGAAGGCATTTGATCCCATCCTAATGGTTTTTTGGCATGTTGATTGAAAAAAGGGAAGAAAGGCAGAAAGAAAATATTCAGTTGTTGCAAAAACATTCAAATTGGATTTATAGTTTCATGACATTGTCACTACATGTGTCACCCACATGTCGTGACAATGTCTGTCTGGTTAGTTGTAGAGTGTCTGAAGCCGTTGCCTGCGGTCTTAAAAGACCTTCGTTGTCAAATTGCCAAGCGCAGTTTTAGAATGTAAGGACGTAGCTATTTCTCTTCAGCCAATCAGATCAGAAAACAGCACATGGCATGACTGTTGGTGGCAATAATACTCCGCCCAGTCAGGCAGGACTGGATCCGTAGGAGGCTGCATTTCCTAGAGCCCCAAATAAAAAAAGAGCCTCACTGTCAACTATAGATGACAAGGTATGAATTTATTTTAGCAGTCCATTATATTTAACATTAATAAATTATAATGTAGTGAATATAGAAGGTACTTCTCTGCTTTCAGGTAACATAATAACATTATGGGTAACATAACAATTACAGAATATTCACAGTGGAAATATAATACAGTTGAACAATATTTTTTTTTACACACAAACATACACACACGATTAAATATCGTTGCACTACCAAAGAACAGCACCAGAGCCTGAAATGAAATACTTGCAGAGGATGTCTCAGGTCTTTTTTTGCCTGCTGGGGTTGTGTTGCTGCAGTGTGGGAGTGCAGCTTGGGGAAGGGCAGGGCCAGTGTTAACTGATTTCAGGAGACTTACAGGTAGGCGTTGCCACACTCGTCACACAGGAAGTTGTGCAGTTTGCAGCAGGCCAGGACGATCTTGTCCACAGTCTCTGGCAGCAAGTGGATGTGTGTTAAGAAGACACACTAGCAGCTCGACAGTAAGCCAAAGGCATTTTCCACCACCCTACATACTCTTGACAGTCTGTAATTGAAGATATCCTGCTCCTGTGAGAGACCTCGGCTGGGGTATTGTTTGACAATGTATTCCTTCAGCGGGAATGCCTCATTCACAACTACGGCGTGTGGTGAGAGCTGCTGGGTTCCTGGAAGTGGTACTGGGACATGGGCTTTTTTTGGCAGTTTTCTGCTCAAGAGCATCTCCTGAAAACTCCACCATCTGACAACTAGCCATTGCTCCATACATCAACACATAAGAATCTATAGCTGCTGTCAACAAGGGCTATCAGCTGGGTAGTTGTTGTAGTTGTAGTATGTTGAACCAGAGGATGGTGGAAGAACGATGGTGATGTGTTTCCCATTCAAAGCTCCAAGGCAATTTGGAAATTACCACAGCTCCTGGAATCCCTTTGCCACTTCCACTCATCTGTGGTGTTGGGACCAAATTAAATCATATGAACTATGCATTAATTACGTTTATCATTTACAGGATGATGAAGCAGAGAAGGAGAATGAGGAGCCAGAGGATGGGCTGGAAGGCGTTGAGGAGCAGGAGGTGGAGGAGTGAAGTGAACTTAATGTCATTCCAGCCAAGAAAAAAAAAGGTGACTCCATGATGAGAACATCCTGCTTAAGTTAGAGCACCAGCAAGAGGAACCATGCTACTGATGAGAGACTGAACCAACCAAGTTCATCCCGACAAAAAAAATATTGGATGTGAGAGTTCTTCAACTGATATGACTTTTGAAATGGTCACATAGAAAAGGGTAGATATTTGTGAGTGACTTGAAACTGACCACCCTTCATGAGCCAATAGATTTTTTTTGTGTGGTTATACTGTGTCTGCAGCTGGCTTTACACAACTTTTAGGTCTGTCCTGACTGACTACAGGCCAATATAACAAAATGTTTCTTACCTGTCGCCAAGAAGCAGAGCATTAGCATCAATCTCTCTCCAGAAGAAATGCAGTTCCCGAAGTTGATCTTTTGTCTTTGTGTTGTCAACTCCTTACATAGATTGACTTGGGCACCCTGTCTCTGTTGCTGCAGGAGCCAAAGATGGCTCCAGATCCTCATTTTCCTAGGTTGCTGTCTTCACCATTCATTGATAAGTGTCACTGCAAACTCTGCTCACTGTCACTGCCATCCATTTCTTTCTTTTTTCATGCCAGGTAAACACAAACAGAAAACCAGCTCATCCACTTACTATAATGTATCAACGCAGAAATAGTGGGGTATGCCAGTGCGTTGTTGCTATGGAAATGGTCATCTGTATCTGAGCATGCTGTTTTGTGTTGTGTTGATGTGAAAAGCCCAGGTTTAGAATGTTTACTTTCAGATGTCAGGGATTCTTTTGCATGTTGCATCCAGTCTTGTTGTGAATCATTGTTCTGAACTGGCCCTAAAGAGGGAAATCTTTGTTTCACCTTCAAAACTTTGCACGTACATTACCTGTTTTACTACTGCAGGCTAAATTCACTTTTCATTCCAACCAAACTACAGTGGTGTGCTAGCTAACCAAAATTTAGAGGCATTATTTTTACACATTAAAAGCAACTTGTAATCCTCACACTCATTAAACAACTTCAACTACTGAGAGTTTTCTCATTTTCAGACCAGTCAAGTTCCCATCGTGCACATAGTGTAATTCAATAGTCTACTGGACAAAATGTGTCCAGTTGTACAAATTATGAATTGGGCCTGAAACCTTTGCTGTACTGCTGTACAGTCTCCCATTTGTCCACATTGCCTTAGCCAGGGTATTATGGTGAGGCATAGAGAGGCTCTTATCACGTACTTGAATCAACACGCTGTTTTCTCATTCTGGGTAACAGAAAAGTACTCAGAACATAACAGCCTAATTGACCAGCCAGACACTTGACTGGCATATAGCTGATGACATAACATCCAGTTAATCATTTTACTGAACATTTTGGAAAAATATATTATTAAGTATATATTATTAAATGATATTTCTGATGTTAACAGTGAATCAAATGAGTCTCTGTCATATAAAAGGTTGTTTCCCCATATGGTTCATTCTCAAATGGAAAGCCTGTTCGTGGTGAAGGCATTACAATTAGAAAAAAAAAACTCACCTGATGCTGTGCTCCACAAAATATGTACATCTTGTTTACCCACTCAATGTGTTATTTTTTCTGGCTGAAATATGTGTTGCATACTATAGGATAATCATTTTTCTTTCTTGTTTCATGTAAGTGGCTTGGGATGTTCATGGTGAAAAATCTAGCCAATAACACAATGGACTCGTCAACCACCAACCAAAGACAACACTTTCCCTCTCTGTGACAAAACAATGTACCATGGTTTAAAACCAAATGTTTGAACCAAGAAATTATAGCATTGCACTTATTGTTACATGTTTTAGATCTTACAGCTGAAAAATTATATAATAAATTATTATAATTAATAATTAAATTAAAAATTATATAATCAAATATGTACATATTTACTTAGAATAAAATGCCTGTTTGATGTGTAAGGAGTCACTTCTAGTGATTAATCTACAGAGAATTATCACCAACCTGCAGTGCTCCCCTCATCTCTACAGAGTCATTTAGCTCCTCTAGCTCATTGTTTTTGTTTACTGGCCCTTTCTTATGAACCTTATAAAAAAACTTCATAAGGTTCATAAACCCATTGTACGCTACCATCCTAACACCAAACAGCAGAGAGACAAACTTAGCGACAATCTTGTGAATATAATTGAGCATGTAGCAGCCAAAAATCCAGACAGTTCCCTTGAGTTGGTGGAGAGCCAAACAGAGCTAAAAGGAGAATGACTATTTGAATTACATTAGTCCGCTGACCTGCTGGATGTATAAATACTAAACTGTTTGCTACATATTTGCCATACCTTTTGATAAGCAGGTCTGTCTATGTTGTGTTTTTTAGCTTGTGGGTGCCTCAAAAAATATAAAAATAATGATAATGCAGTTTTAAGTCAGTCCATATTCTACCAGCAGAAATCATAGTATCCTTGCAAAATCAATGATATTATGTTGGATTGAAGTGTCAAGTGAAGTTTTTAACTGCAATATCTGACAAAAATTTAGATCTATTTAGACACCCAAAATGCTGTGTGATAAAAATGATGACGATGAGCCACAGAAATGCAGATCATCATGTTGCTAAAGTGCAGCACAGTCGACTGAGACAGTAAATTGTATTTGTACTGGACAGCTTTTGCACAGCAAGCAAGTAACTGATGCTTTGTAGTCTAGATCATTGGATGTGGGTTGAAACAGAAGTAGAGAAACTCTTCATGGGGCCAAATGGCAAAATGGTTATGAAAAAGGAAGACTGAGAGAGACAAAACACTATAGAACAAAAGATTTAAAACAGATTCATTGCATCAGTGTTAATACAGCATGCAACATAGATCCAAGAAGAAAAGCAGAGCAATAATTTCCCAGACAGGAGGTAAACACACACACAATCACACACACACACACACACACACACACACACTCAAAGACAGATAGCCTCAGCACTCCCTTGTGTATTTTAGAAACAACAGAGCAGAGTGAGCATCCACAGGGCCAGATGGCAAAAAAGCAACATCATTATTCAGACCATTACCTTAGCTAATTGCAGCATTGCACACACACACACAGACACACAGACACACAAACACACACACACTGATCACATATGCATAAACATGTGCACATAACTTCATCAGCTTAACACAACTCTATCACACACCTATACACACACACACACACAGGCCCTGTTGTACAGATGTTATTCCACCACTGGCCTTGTTTAGGATACATTTTGGACGTGTGACACATCTTTTGCTCTATAATCAATTTAGAAGTTTCTACAAAGGAACAGAATATATGACACTGGTAAGAGGCTGGTCGCTAATATTTGTAACTAATCCTTGTACCTAAATGACGAAATAGGATTGTCATTGTCTTCCATAATGACACATAACCCATCATTCATGCTGTACGAGAATTTTTCTGGCAGGTCTCAGGCTTTTTATAATTTTGATTTATCAAAAATACGTTAAGTGTGTCACCTCTATGAATCTCTAGAGAGGGATTCTTAGTTGTAAGTGGCCAAAATGACTATTTTGAAGTATTTTGTCTAAAATGAATAGTTCCTTTAATTTGTGCAACTGAGATAAAATGTTGCATTTAATGATTTTCTGTTTAAGGCTCATATTTCCTGAAATGTGACATAATGGCTGCTCTGTGTACAGCAGTGGCAGTTATCTTCCACAAGGGCTGAATAAACATAATTGTGGCACTGAAACATGCCCTGTATTTTAAGAAAGTATGGGTGAGAAGCAATGTTTGTCATGAGACTTTATCCCTCATATTAAATTCTTATCCACATTATTCAGTATCCACTGTCAATCCCTGTTCTCACATCAAGCAAAATTGCTGATCTAAACTAGCTTAAATGTTTCCCATGTGTCACTACCTTACAGCAATTGAAGAAATAAAGAAAAAAAAGTAAAAGAAAAAAAAGAAAAACAAAATAGTTTCTGATTTCCTTTAGCACTGTAGCAACAGACTTGGCTTTGTCACTGCTGGGAAAATGGTTGGGAAAAAAAAGAATGTTTTGCCTGACTAATTTGTCATCATTGGAAATTGTAGTAAAAAGTATCTCTCTCCACTGAACCTTACCTGTCCCCATCGGGTGCTTCTGCATCCTTAAAGGGCAGGACTAACACAGCTTAACACTTTAACCAATTACAAAGAAGTCGGAGAGGCACTTACAAGCTGCAGGAATTCAATTGTGTTCTGGTAAACGCGGCTCATGGGAAGAATTCAGGATATAGGACTGAACTCAGTGAACTCTATAATGCAATGCTTGTACTGTCCTCTTTCAACATTATTTCGTTTTGACTTCTAGTTTTGCTATAGCTGTTTCCCTCTCTTCAGCTTTCGTCATCAAGCATCCTGGGAAATCTGGATGCATCTACCACTTATTGCCATGGATACCTTTCCATCTGGTGTACACCTGAGATACATATGTTTCTATACACAGTGCTCTTGACACATTCTACTGCTGCTACTTGACAAAACACCTTGTTCCCTAATGCTAAATCGTGATGCATTGATGGGATTGAAGGTTTTCACTCCAGCCAAACAATACAATAGATGTTTACTTCATTTTCATTGAGAGAATAGATACTGATCAGTGAAAGCTGCACCTGGTGATGCTAAGCAGCACTGGTTTTAACTAAATGGCAAGAAACAGCCAGTCCTAGAACTGTTCCAGGAGGGTTAGGGTTGGCATTTTTCCATGAAACTTGGATACTCATGCTGAGCTATGCCAGGTGCAACCACGATGAGATTTTGTGATGTGTACAACTGACAAAATAACACCATATTAACTAATTTTTAGTCATCAATAGCAATATTAACAAAGTACCCATAAGCCTCCCTCTACTTCTCTGATTCAATTGCATGTTGCCTTTATTTAACACTAGATTTTTTCAATTTTAGTTAATTGATTATTCATTCATTTTTGTTTTGCCATGTTATTGTTTATTGTTTATGGGCTATTTATCCTAATTTACCGGTTGCCTTACTATGTTTTCATGAACGGAACACCAAAAGAGAACTATATATTTGGATTATGATGTTATACATTTAAAAAAAGGTTTAATGGTTACCTCAAGTTTCTTGGTGACTTTCAAACATTCTTGAAATGCCTAAATTAATAATTTATTAGGCTCAACTTTGTCATGTCAATTTTGTTGCAACATTAAATCACCCATAAGTTCTGTGCTTGTTTATTTTCATTATTATGGATCATTAGGGTCTATTTGGGATATTTAGGCTACTGTGGTCATGTAATTAACAAATACATGTGATGAATGTCATTTTATAATAATATCCCACCACCCAAATATGCCAATATTTCCATCTGATACCCAATTTCAGTGTCCTTTTAGACTGAATTATACTGATAGCCATGTGAAGCCATTAGTGTTCTTAAAGATACTTAGATTATAAAACATGAGGACCAGAACACAGGTGACAGAACACGCCAATCCCCTTACTGTAATAAATGAAGACAGCAGAAAGCCCCAGGCGGGTGGCAGGAGGATGACCAGATGTACAGGGCCACTCTAGAGGTTGGCAACAAAGCTGGAGGCCAGAAAGGGTACCAGATGATTTGGCTACAAGTTGAGGCAGAGTGGAGAACAGGCAGACCGTTGGAGTGGAGAGCAAGAAGTGGGCAGCTGGAGATCTGACTGGGTGCCAATGAAGGCTGCTGACTGATGATCTCAGAGGTTTGGCTGTAGATTAGCCAAGACGGCCAACTGGAGGTCTGGCTGGGTGCCAGTGAAGACTGCTGACTGATGGTCTAGAAGGTCTGGCTGTGGGTCAACAGAGACTGCCAACTGGAGGTCTGGTAGTATGTGGCAGAGGCAGCCGACTGTTGAAGGTCTGGGAGGGAGTCGACGGTGACAGCAGACTGCTAAGCATCTGGGAGGAGGTCAGTGGGTGCGGCCGAAGGCTTGGAGTCAAGCAGGTGAGCCAGAGAAGGCAAACAGGAGGCTGCTGAAGCACAGCCACAGGAGAGTGCTGCAACTCAGGAACAGGAGATTACTGCAGCCCAGCAGAAAAGAGTGACTGCTGTGGCCCAGCAATAACAGGAGATTGCTGCAAGTCAGCAGGGACAGGAAGTTGCTGCAGATCAGCAGGGACTAGAATTGTTGCAGCTGATTCAGCAGTGTCAATGGGGACTGGGGCTAGACTTGGAGCGTCATGATCAGGCAGGAGGCTAGTCAACTCAGGTGCAGGCTGAAGTGCAGAGGAGACTTGGGGGACAGGCTAACAGGCTTGAAAGCTGGATAGCAATCATGCTGGTGGCTAACATGTTGCAGGTTAGCTGTCTGGGAAGCAGGCAGATATGCACCAGTGTTCAAAAAATCTTGGAAGCAAATTCTTTGGCCAGAGCCTTGAATAAACTTCTTGGCATTCAAACAATAAAACTGCCTCTGTCCTCGCTACTGGAAGGAGGTACTTGAAGTCACTGCGGAGGCAAAACTAATCTGGGAGATGTTTACTATTCTTCATAATCACCCACAGTGTCTCTTTGGTTTGGTACTCTCAACTCTGACAACACTGAATGAAAGCTTTTCTTCAAAAAAACACAGGTCTGAATTGCTTAAATTTGATGAGCAAATACTGACCTTATGGGACGATAAAAAAAAGTTTTCACCATCCTCAACCACCTGGTATCAGCTGTGTTATTTTAAAATTCTAGTAGTAAAGAGTATTTTTTGTTGAACAAACTCTCAGAAGACAATAAACAAGGTAAGGATAAGAATTTTGGATGCTGGGTTTCTCCCCCGTGATGTGCACAGTTCTAGGTATGTCAGACTGCTATGTTTTATGCATGAGAGCCTGGACAACAAACCAGAGCTGGAATGAACAAAAAAAAAATCACACACAAAAAGAAAGAATGAGAGAATGAGAGAAGATGGAAGAATCCTACAAGTTGGCAGAAATTGACACAGCAAGCTTCCCAGACAGACAGAGTGAGAGAACTTCTTTCAAGATGTTCCCAGAAGAGCTGTGTTCAGAGAGGATTCTTAGGAAATCAGACTCCATTCATTCTGCACCTACCTCTCTTTCTCCTCCCACCTTTCTCTCACTCCTCTCAGTCTCCTTCTCTCTCCTCCCGTCACATCTCCCATACTGCCTGGCTCCCTGTTAGGGCGAAACATGTTAATGTACCAACAGTACCTGATTATAATTTCTAAACAATGCTAAGCATTCATGTTGGAGGAATAAAGTTAATAACTAAAACATCTAATCAGCGGAGCAAAAGTAGATAGAAGAGTAGATTTAGTTTTGTTGGAGAGCCTTGGGAGAGGTATAGAATCCCTGTCACTTGGAATGCTAAATGGAAATATCTGTGCTCATGTTGCTCACTCTGTTGCACCTGCTAAAATGTCTTCTTGCCGCAGTAAAGTTGAACTGAGATTATTTTAATTCAGTTTCTGCAAAAAGCAATACGTCTTGTGTCTCCAGTCATCTGTGGTTCACATGCACTAGACAAGAGCCTTGTTCAGTCATAGTTAAAAAGCTTGGTAACCACCATAACTTTTCCAGGAGCCCGGGAACCATTTTAGGACCTTTAGGAGCTTTACCTGCACATTACTGGAGGGTCCACAGTCTATGTTTGTATGTATTTGACCAGTGGTGAAATACCATTTAAGAGTGTTATGCTTGCTAAAACTGCAAATAGTAGCTAATTACTGGAGCTGATGCTAATCTTTGAGGTCTTGATTTTCATATTAGCTATTGTTTGGTCAAATGGTTATCACTATTATTTGACTATGGACCTTTTTAATGAGGTATATCCGAACTGTACATTTGATCCATCCCAGTTTGTAATATACAATGGAAAAAACAAGACAGAACCGACCACCAACCCTACAAAATCTCAAAGCTTCATGCTCATTGGGTCACGGGTCATTACATTCCTGTAGTGAAAAAGAGCTATCAGTGGCTATAACAAATAGTAGGAACTTCTCCGGGAGCCCAGGAACCAATTTAGGAACTCAGGAACTCTACCTGAAATGGAAGAGGAACTAAATGTAGATGTAGTTCCTTTTTCATAGTTCCTGGTGTTAAAGAAAGGTCCATGTTCTGGGGTAGCACCATTTGAAAGAGGCAGAGTTTGCAATGCTAATCATCTCTCTCTGATCAAACATAAAGCTTAGGCTGCTACAACTTGTGTACACCTACATTCATACAAATACAGCAATGGGTAGCGCTAGTATCAATATTAGGATAAAGGACAGTTATTGTTACCTTTATTGATGTTAAAAATGTGGAGCCGACTTCCTAGTAAGTCTAAAAGGATGTAAAGACAACAAGAGTGTGAGTAAATGAGAGAAAGTGAGAGAGGGAACAGCCATCAAGGCAATAACTATAGTGAACAAGAGAGACCTAATTTGCTCATCATGCTGTTATATACTACAGCATAAAGAAGGATCATAAAACACTGCAGAATGATGCTACTTTGGAGACAACTTAAAATAACAGTCTCCTTTTCCACTTGTCCATGTATCATTTGCATTCATTTTTTGCATCCTTTAAAAACACAGTTGCACAACAGCAAATATAAAGAAGAATGACACATGGGGCGCTTGATGGCCCGGGGGTTTACGACACTGACCATGTAACTGCAATATCCCCAGCTTTAACATTGCACATCATTCACCACTGCTCTGGTGTCATTTCCTGTCAGCTTCCCACTGTCTCTGTTTTAAAGTAGGCAATCACATTTTAATCAATCAACAACACACATATTGTTGTTCTGAAACCATTTTTTCAAAAAGGGGCATACATGCAAAGCTAAATGACAACTTTTCATGAGAGCTAGAAGGCTTTCAAGTTAGATGTGTTTTATTCATTCATCAGTTATTTAGTTTTTCCTCTGCACTCCATGACAGAATTACATGCTATATATCACATACTTGATTGTTCCATCACTTGAAGCTATATGATATGATTCAATGAACATTGAACTCACTTTTATATTGTGAATACATATAATCTAGACAACTATCTTTTTATACATTTTTCCCAAAAATGCTGACAAGTATCTTTGAAATTACTGTAATTTTAAATAGAGTTTAAAACAATGTTCTGAATGTCTGATTTGTTTTTAGGAAATAGGAAACATTACAGACAAGTAAACACTTGTAGTCATAATTAATGCCATGAATCTCTTAAACAAGTGTCTCTTCTCCCTCACATGGCACTAGAACAAGATCCTGGTTACTGCAGACAAAGTACATTCATACAGCTTGAGCTCTGCTGATATTACACAACCCCCCCAAATTTTCTTTCTAAACTCCTCTGGTAGACAAAAATAAGGTAGAAACACTTGACCTTTTCCATTTTCTCTTTGCAAGCAGTAAAGAGAATGTGCAATTATCCTAAAAGTTATATTCAGTGACTCCAATAAGTCTGAATAGTCGACTCTATTATGGAATATTATGGTTTTCTTTAACCTGTTTTATTGAATAAGAATTTAAAATACTTAATGTTTTGGATAATTTCCCAACTTTGACATCACGTTAATCGTCACATTAATTCATTTAGAGTTTTAGCTACTTCTGCCCCTGGGTCATAAAGGGAATTAATGGTTCATGTTACATATCAGAATGTAATAATTCCTACTGAAAGTACACTTAAGACCTTCCTCAATGCCTCTATAATTAGTGCTTAGCACACAGGTTGCACATTCATATGATATTAGAGTGATTTCATGCTTCAAGTGTGACAAATTGTGAAAATTTCCCTATTCGCCCACATGTGCCCACACACACACACACACACACACACACACACACACACACACATAAAACACACCCATTTATTTGGTTTAATTCCGAAAGGTACAAGGCAGAATGAATGCATGTTTATGAATAATTTAAGAATTTTACATAAGAGCCTTAGTGGATTGGATTGGTGTGTGCGTGTGTGTACTGCATGCGTGCATGTGTGTGTATGTGGGGGTGGTACTTGGTTGGAATACATCTCTATCAGTGTTTAGCCCCATAACAAATGGATTTGGCAAATCTGAAGGTCAAATCGAATAGCAAACAGTGCCTCTCAGCCTCGGCCCCTTCTCCTATGAATCCTTAACAAGCCACTCAGGCTACAACAACCGAGCCCAGTTTTTCGGAAGGCAGCCTGTTTCTCAGCTTGTGGCATCTTTCTAATAACGCAATCTATTCACCATCATAAATAATGTAGGCGGAAGACTTATGATTCCATTGTAGTTTTGCTGCACCAGCCTGCTCTCAAGGCCATTTCTTAGCTGAGTAAAGATGAGATAATATTGAATTTTCAGAGGGATAACATTTAATATTTCTGTCACTGTCCTGCAAGAGGAGCTTTTGTCTGGAAGCCACCTCTGCAGGTTTTCAGGGAGCAATAGCTTGTTTTTTTTTCTCCCTATTCCTATTCATGCGTTTTTGAAACTTTACAGTGTTTCATCAAATGATTGGGTTCATTCCAGGATCATCAAACACTTTCTTCATGTGGGCAACTATGCTTGCATTCAGTGGACAGATGGTGGAACATAAAATGGTAATGGAGCCAGAGACATGGCCAAAGTTTTCAATCAAATGCTAGCTTGTAGTATGACGTAGTGATGGTGGATGCTTGGACTTTTTAAGTTGCCAGCCCACCAACTGTTTTTGAGCTGTTTTTTTATAGGAAAAAACAAACAAGCCTGAGAGCAGAAAGAACAAACGCAGCAGGATGCAACTTAGCTGAAGATTTGCACAGTGTGACCTTTTATATGACAACGAACTGAGCCCACATTCACTTCAGATCACCAATAATGCTTGCTCACAAAACTACTGGTTTCAGAGTAGCAGTGGAACCAGGATGTGGAGGTAATAGCTACAGACCTTGCGTGTGAGCTACTAGATTGTTCTCTGTCTGAGGGAAGGAAGCCAAGTTTATTATAACTGTTGTGATTTCTTCACAACTCCCCCCTATGGTGCAACTGAGGAACAGCAGTTTAAGTAGTACTACTTAATTTTGAGCATGGCAGTTCATTCTTGAGGTTGGAAATAGTTTGAAAAAATACTGTAAATCCAAGGATTTATGCAGAGCTTTCAGTCATATTTTATGTTTTTTATCCTACGATGGAGATTGCTCAGTTGTTATGAAGACAATTCAGTTGTCATCACTTGAGTTGAATGTGGAACTTTGGAATTGCAGTGATTCAATGATTGAATGTCCTCCTTGATTTTTCCCAATAACCATTGACTCCTTCCCGATCGATGCTGTGAGTGGTTTTGGTCTCTGTCTCGTCAGTGTAGTCCTAGCCACAGATGTTCCATGTTATGTCATACGCAACATACATTAACAGCTGACACTATATATAACCACCTGTTCTCCTGACCAAAATCCAATAATAATGTCTCGTGATGGCAACTGAGCTGTATCACTGATGAAGGCCATGAGATGGGGTTGGAAGCACCAGAAAAATCTAGAAGTTGTGCCTTTAGTGATTATTTGGCAAAATACTCCTTAGATTATGCAAATATGAAGGTAAAATAGGGTGTGGTCTGTTTACATAAAAAAGTAAAATGAAGGTTTGCATGTGTCTCAATATTAATGAACTGCATCTAGGGGAGCTACAGTGTGTGGTCCTTCTTTCATCTTTCTTTCTTACATTGTGTCATTGGTCCAGAACATGTTTGAAGGGATGTACACATCTACTACACTTTTGGAGGCTGTTTACATCAAATACATCAAATGATTAAAAAAGCTGATGATTGTATGCAGTATTTGTTGGTGTCATACAATGGTAACTGGACATTGATTGGATATTTAAAAATATTTTCAGTTATCAGATGCTTTCACTAAGAGTTGTGTACTGTTAGTTTGCCAATGTACACTATAGTGTAAACTCCACATCTAATGTAAGTACACCTGTATCCATGGTGACTCTATCGTCATTGCAAATGGTAATAGTAGGCAGCAGCAATTGTTGTCCTGATGGACCTTAAAATGTGTTGGACAAACCTTGATCTTAACAGCCTTGGAGAAAAGAGAAATAAGAACACATTTTATATCTCTTCCATCACACAGAATCAGTTTTATTACCCAAGTATTCAAGCAAGGAATGTGTCTTGGCGTTTGCTCCCAGAAACGTAATGTGCTAGAGTAAAAATAGAAAAAAGTAAGGTAATATAAATAATTAAATAAGCAAAGTAATATTAACATTGAAAAAAAGAATGGAATAATATTAGTTTTGAAATGGGATATAAAACTTGAAATGAAATATTGACTGTGCAAATGAAATATGGACTGTTCTATGGACAAAGAAATGAAGTGTATGAAATATATGAAGGTGACAAGTGCAAAAAAATAAATGTGACGTGTAAATTATTAAATTATGTAACATTGGAGGTTGAATTTGATGTACAATTTAAAGTCCAGTTTGATAACAGAGCAGTAATCAGTCCAAATCTGTGATCTAACCCCAGTGCCTGTGACCGTTCTTCCATTCAAGTGGCTCTGACTCACAGTGACAGCTAAAAGACTGAAGTTGCACCTCTTAAGGCTGTGAAATCAGAATGCAGAAACACTGAAAACCACTGTTAAATGAATTGTCTTGGCCTGTATCATTTTGTAAAATCAAGAATTAAATATCTTACAGATACTAATTCAACACAGGATCTGCACCATCACCAGCATAATTTTATAAAAACCTTAGCCTTGTTTGGGTTTGTGTTTTATTTGGCTGGCCACCTGCTGCACATCATCTGTGAAATGCTTGTTGGCAATGACTCCCTCATATTTATTCAGTAGCAACCAACCACAGAGAAAAAAAACAGGAAATATATTTTCTATTATCTGTCAGGGAAAAGAAAGATGATGCTCAATATTCCCCCTAACAAGCATAGCTGGAGAGGAAGCATGTACGGAAAACGAGTGAAGTAATTACGTTATGGAGAACTGGACACTGACTCTGCTAAATGATGTCAACATCACATATTACAGAACCAGTCCTGACCTTGGATTACCACATAGAGCCTTGAGGGACAGATACATGTAGTTCTGATAGCAATAAGAAAAACAACACTGTGAGTGACTGGGAGGCTTCACTTACTTATAATGACATGCTAAACTAAATGCTAATACATCTTAGTTTAGAACAAGGTCCTGATGGCAGTGCCAGGTAAAAGAAAATTAAGGGATCACCAAATTTAATATAATTCTCCCTAAGGGGAACATGAATGTTTGTCAATCTGTCCACTAGCTGATGAGACATTTCACTAAAAGCCACAAATGTAACTTTTTTGGTGCCAGTAAAAGTCAGGGGATCACAAATGTCTGTAGGATGCATCGCCTAGGAACCAGAGATATCCCTACCAAATTCCATGGCAATCCATCAATAGTTGTTGAGATTTTTCAATAAAAGCCAACAGTGCCAACCTCATGGTGGCGCTAGGAGAAAAGTCAAGTCACCACCAAAGTCAGTAGGATCCATCATCTTGGGACCTTGAATATCTTTGAATGTCTTAATCTCAATCTGTCCAGTGGTTGTTGAGATATTCTGGAACAAAGTGGTGGTCTGACTGACCAACTGACTGACTGAAAGACTGTCAATGGAATCCCTAGAGCCATACCTTGCGGCTGGCATAGGCTAAAAACCTGCAAGACTTAGTAAGGCATGGTTGAGTGTTCAGATTTAAACACTTGGACTGGAAATAACTAAACAGTAATGCATAGTTGCTTGTCCTTATCTGTCATTAAAGATACAGTGAATACATTCTGATTTAATTACCCGTTCTTTTTATTCTCATTGTCAATGCCAATGTAATTACATGTAAAACTGTCCTGACCAACAATTTTGTTATGCCTATTTATACTCCATTCACTACTGCTGTAGCACCCGTTGTCCCCATGGGGATCATCAAAGTTTCATCTAAAGTATAGTCTTTATCTCCCATCCTTCACGCTCTTATTGTTTTCCTCTCCCCCCAGCAGAGACAGAGGAAGGAAATGTTTGGGGTAAGCTTTTCGGAAAAAGTAGAGGTTGCAGAGGATAGGAGACAAGGGGTGAAAGGAAGAAAGATAATGAGACAACGGAGACAGATTTGAAAGCCGGAAGAAGAAAAGAGAAGTGTTCGGTTATATGTGTTGAGAAAAATTCCCAGAACAAGTGGCTGCTGTCATTCTTCAGTACAGTATGATCTTCCTCAGGTGTCCACAGCAGCCATGCACAGGTGAATGCACTACTTGAATTAATTGGTACCCTACCAATGGAAAAAAGGTGTTTCTGATAATCTGTTGAAGGAGTAGTTGAACATTCTCTAAAGAATATCAAATATAAGCTAAGGACCTGTCTGATCAACCAAACTTAACTATTCAAACTGATCATATCTGATTATAATTGGCCTTTCTCTCTCTCTCCATGTTACAAGGAGTTGACTTAACACAAATGTGCTTCAGTAAGCATAAGCATACACACTCACATATACACACACACACACACACACCAAAACACAAACACCCTCATTACATTGTTTTATTTATTTTGCGCCTTTGCTTGATTTATCCTGCCTACTTTATGTTTGCTTTTTGATTGTATGGTTGCTTGTTTGCTTATTTTTGTGGATTAAATGACTTTTGTATTTGCTTATACAGTGTAATGAGGTGAGATTCCTTCCATAAGCCTCTAGGGGTTTTTCTAAATCTCACCTGCACAATTTGTTTCTTCTCTTTTGTTGTTGTGTTTATGCTGCTTTGTTTTACTGCGGAAATTAAAAAAAAAATAAAATGAAATAATAAAATGAAAGCTAAAGTAGCTGAACCGAAAGCTCTCAACACACTGACTAAAAGAAATGTAAAAATAATGACGATGATTTTCACTTTTTGCATGTTGTGATGTTTGTTATCTGGCATAGTTTGTTTTTTCAACCTTCATTCGACCTGGTACGCCCCTTTTTTTCAAGGGCGCCCTCTTCACAGTCAGGCAGTTCCACACATTCACAAGTGGAGGCTGCCTGCTACCCACAGTCTGGCCATTGAGCAGCTTCACTGGAGAAGTTAAGGTTAAAGGCCTTTCTTAAGGGAGCCTCAGTAGTAATAATAAGAAAGGGGAAAGTGCTGCTCTTTCATTTTCACCACCCAGATTTATCCTGCCAGTTTGGGGATTGAACTGTTGACCTTTTGGCTGAGGTCTAGTGACAATGCGCTGATTTTCTGTTCCTGTAAAGAAAATAAATGTCATCATCCATCATTGTGTCATACTGGGGTACTTCATCATGTTTATCATTTATTCCCTACAAGTTTCTTTTTAAAAAAAACAACTTTTATTGTACTGTATAGGGTCTTTATCAATCTGACACGCCAGATGGTTTGCTACACAGAACCATCTGAGAACTTGTCCATGGAAACTGTTTGGAAAAGGGCAGGCACTTTCAAAAAATACTTGGCAAATGATTGGATGAACAAGCCGTCTATCACGTCTATCACCGTCTTACCTTGTGAGATAGCTGGATTCACGACTCTGATTGATCTGAACCACCAGTGTTTCAGACACAAGCACATAAAGTCGACCTTAAAAGAAACATCATTTGCCTTCGGTAGCGGATTTCTAACACACTTGTTGCCTCTCCTGTTGTTTTCTTTCTTTGAAAAGCTGTCTGTCCTTCATTTGATGAGACATTTTTGTTATGTGCCACTATAATTGATACAGCAGTTTAATGCAGTTTAACATATAATAAGGATCCCATTCTTATTCCCAGGGCATCAAATACTGACACACAAGGTACACATTAGCTTTCAACTAACTCCAAGGTAAATCTATCCGTGTCATAATTAGATGCCATGAGAATGATGACGTTTATATGAGGTGACATTTTCCTTGTTTGGAGGAGGCAGGTTGGGTGGATGGCTAGTTACTTACATGGTAAAAAGAGGACTTTGTTGCAGGAAACCACTGTTTGCCTCCCTCTTCCCACAATGACCGTCACCTTTCCAAACGCGACTCACAGTTTTTTTTGTCATTGTGTTTACTGTTGTTCAAGTGGTCATTTTAAACCAAACCACGATCTCTCCCTCAACCTAACCAAGTGGTTTTTGTGCCTAACCGACCACACCACCTCTGAGCGTGTAATATTGCTGCAGATGAGTCTTAGTTGGATTTAGTTGAAAGCCTGGTGCGATTCATACAGATGCTAAAGGGTGTCTTGTACATCAGTATCAGACGCCGAGGGGTGTTGACAGTGTGCTGGTATTTGACGACCTGGGATGAGAACATGTTGCAATGTGAGACCAATAATGTGACTGGCTGAGAGGATACAGATTAATTCACCAAACTCTCCCATTTATATTCCATTTTCTCCACTCAGTTGATTTATACCATGGTGTGAACAAAAAGTGCTTGAATATGCTTTGACTGACCACATGCTTTGCGCTGATGCAGGGATCAAAACAGATCAAAAAAAGGATCGAATGAGAAGAAATTATTTTTGTATCCATAGCAAGAGTGTATACCCATGCCCTTGAGGAAGCAGGTGTTCATAATCTGGTACATCTGCACACACACACACACACACATAAAAATGTGTTAGTGTGGCCGTGTGTATGTGGGTTTTGCGTTTGCTCATGCATGTCCTCGCTCAGGTGTGTGTTCACAACTGTCAGTGAGCTGGACTTCAGAAGTCACTCAACGTTATTCTGTGAGAGGACCAAGCTCTCCCACCTGTCATTTCTGGCATCACCTCTATGGTGTGTGTGTGTATGCAAATATGTGTATGTACTTGTGAGTAATGACATGTCTATTAAATTGGAAGCAGGGTCGCGCTGCTGGTGAGTGTGTGTGTGTGTGTGTGTGTGTGTGTGTGTGTGTGTGTGTGTGTGTGTGTAAGCTCATGCCATGAGAGCATATAGTGCCAGGTAGCTTTCCACTTTGTATGACAGTAAAATTGTTGTCCATACTGAAAAAGGATCTCCAGGATCTCCAACAAATTAAAAAAAACAACAACATAAATTTAATAAGCTGCAATATTTCAGTGTCATTTTACACCTAGCAAACTGTCGAGTGACTTGATGACTTTATTAACAACAGCACAGTGCAGATAAACATCAGCATTTATGTACATCTACAATGCTTGGATATTGTAAAGCCAAGTATGCAGTTTGATTCATATCACTGTTGACACACACATACACAGGATACTGACAGCTTTGGTGACAGCAACATAGTAAGAATACAGAGGGTGCTGTCTTTACTCCCAGCTGGGTTGCAAAAACACACATACAAATATCAAAATGATACACTTATGAAGTTGCCAGAGCATCTGTATTTTTGCTGTGACAACCATTCTGATAAAACTGATGTGCTCCTGAAAAGGGAACCTTTAAAGTCTAGTTCTTGAAGTAAAAAAAAAAATAAATCATGTTTTTTTTTGTTTTTTTTTTAATATTTTGGTATCTTTGCAAATAAGGAAAAACTATTTTTGCATTACACCAGAAGTGCTCCTCTCAGGTTCATGCCTGGTTGAACATTTGACAGGGACACAGTGCAGACAAAGCTGTAGTTTACAACCTAACCATTCACAGTCTTTTATTCACAGAGATAGTGTTTTATTCATAATTTTATTAACAAATAAAGACCTCAACATTTAACGTCCAAACTGACATATGTTGTCATTTGCAGGTAAGTCTTATACACTGATTGTATATAAAGACGGACATCATGCCAGCTCCCCAAAAGTGAAGCCAAAACACCTCCATCGCCCCCTGGTGGCTGGCTGCAGTATAGGTCATAAGTCCCACCCCCTCAATGTAAGCGGATGAGACATGAGCCAAACTAAAAAATCTAAGTACATGTCAAATAACGTATAAGTATAAGAAGTATACGTCATCCCACCACCTGACTGTACTGTGCAGACTCTGGCTCCAAATGACATCACACAAGCAAGATGGCAGCTCCTGGAAAGATCTTCTAACTGGCCCACATTAGCTCTTTAGCTAATTTATCTAGCTATTGCACCAGTTGATACATTTCAGTGTTGCCTCTCCTTATAAATAACTAATATATCAGCAATAATACACTTGAAAATTCAGATTTCTTTCAGAGAAACATCCTCTGGCACAAAGGCAGTTAGCGAGATTTGGCAAGTAGAGAGTAAAAACACCAACAGCAGAGACCACTTAGTACAAGTGATGGTGACAAAAAAAAAGGGAAAAAAGGATTTTTAATATTTACAACTATACTTTTGGCATTTTATGAGGTATTTTCAAAGGTTTTGGCAAGCATTAAGCAACATTACCAGGAGAATTAGATGTACCTGTGAAAGCACTTTTAGTGGAAAGGAAGCATTATTCATCACTGTATTATTCCAGGTAGTGGTGGTAAAAGGATTTAAGTGGGAGTTACAGTGTTGGCAGCGAGCATAAAACATTACCAGGGTTTAGTTAATCACATACAGCTCTATACACCCGGAGAGTACAGCCATAAATAAATGATCACTATCTGAAAATGCATCTTTAGGTGGTGTGCTGTACATGGAATGTCTTATATCTCGCTTATCAACCAGTATCTGTCGGGGCCACCGTGAGAAGATGACACGGAAATACACACACATC